>CAXARX010000509.1:0-23712 GCA_963971425.1 Bryoerythrophyllum caledonicum | reverse complement strand
GAGAGAGCAACTGGCTATGGTCTGCAGAAAAAGTGTTCATTGGAAATATTTTGTCTACAAAAATTTGATTGAAGAAAGTAATGATGAGTTTGAGCAACGAATAATCGATTCATCAAATTCACAAGCGTTGACGACCATTGGCGACGATGCACCACTAGACGATGAAGATCGCCCGCTCGAGACTCAAGTAAGACGACGGTTTCTATTCGTCAAAAATTTGCAATTGGTTCCTCAGTACGAAGATCGTCAGAATTCGCTGCTTGTCGCAGATATAAACGTAGCATCACGTGAGGCTGATCAGTCGCGATCGAATTCGTCTGTTTCTCATAAAACACCAGACAGTCGTCGTGATATCGCGGAATACTGCATGCCTGTCAATATTGATATGACGCACAAAAATTTGCGTCGTCTAACAAATCAACTAGCACTAGATGTAGACAGTATGTTCTGCTCTGAAGGCTTCGAAGCGTAAATTAGTTGAAGGTAAAGATTCAGGCTTGCTGATATCTAAAAAAATTTAATTCTCAAGTTACGGTAGCCTTCATTCTTGTTCTGAACGACTTTAGCTATCACTTTTGTTGCGTTTAGTTTGTGATGACACGTATAACGGCACAGTTGATAATGTACAAAACGATCGAAAGTCATCCGAAACGCAAAATGTCGATAATGCTGCAAAAACAAGTGATGGAAATGTTTGCAAACCGAAACTTCAGTGTAAGGATCGTACAAGTACAAGAACAGCAACCAGAGCGCAATGTGTGCAGGTATTACGCAACGATGTATGCATCGCAGCCTGCAGCAAAAAGACCTGTTGAGAATCTGTTGCTGGACGAGACTCCTGCTCAAATAAGATCAGGGATGGAAGAACTATTGCGCACTGAAAATCTCGCGGCATTGAAAATTCTCGCTGCTAAAACAGGAAAAAAATTGCACCGAATACAAGTACACTTTTAACGCAGAAGTTGGCGCGGAAGTTTTGCGCAGGGTGCATTTATGCCGTAGGCAGATTGGTTCTACGCACGTAGTACCGCAATGATGGTCGACCAAATTTGGTCCTACATATTTAATAGTTTTGCGTAGAACGATTTTAGGTCGACGCGTTGCAAGTAAATGCGTCGTTTGGTCTTAGGCCGACACATATTCATTATTCGCGTAATGCCATTTTGGTTCTACCTGAGCTCTACCTTAATATATCTTTTACCTACAGTTTTCTTGTCCCCACAAGCTATTCCCTTTACGCTCCAACTATCGATGGATCTGCACGCGAACTTCTACCGGCTACTTTTCCGCCGCCTCTGTCGACGACTCTTGACGTATCTACATGCACCACACAATCCGGGTTCTCATCAGGATTATTTGCTTGTTCTACTGTGTCTCCTTCTCTAGTGAGTTGCTTTAAAACCACTTTGCTCTCCGCTCAACATGCCGTGGCACATACCAATTCCAAAGCTGAAATTGATGTAGAGCGATCATTGTTTTTCATTGCTCATTTACCGCGTAACTTAGCGCATCAACTGCATGAACGTCGTCAGTTCGCTGTAAACTGCACTGAAACGGTCCTGCTCAGCACTGAAACTTACACCATCCGTCAAACTCAAGTAGCCGAACACTCCGAAGACTCCGTAAATTTGTTTGACGCCTCTTTTGTTCTAATAAAAAATACTATTTAGGCAAATTAATATTATCTTTTTGCTGCCCTGTCTTCTTCTGCATTTGAGCTTTTTTATCTGCTTTTTCTTGTGCGTGCCCACTATCACCTGTACCTCTGCAAACTTTACTCCTGCTAGTTTAGCTTTAGTTTTACGCTATGTACCTGCATCAGAAATATAAGTCATTGTGCTGTTCCTGCTTCGGGGTTCGTCTTTGTCAATGAGTGTTGTTTTGCTCGTAAGCAGCTCAATGTTTTTAACGAGCTTACAACGTGACAAATGCAATTAAAATTATGTATGGTTCCTCACACCTTGATCGCGAGACGAAAAACATGGTGAGGATCCTGCCAGCATCTATTTTGACCAGTTCAAAGTAAATCAAAAGTTTGTACTATATCATCTTGCTACATATGTGCGCTTCATACGAGTATACATTCTCTTAAAAAAGGGAACCAAGTAAGTAGAAGTGTATTATCGTGTTAAATTTTGTGACGTTACCAGCGCACTTGGGTGCAAAAAACTAATTTTATATATTTGTCTTCTTTTTGACTTGTTAATTGGTACTGCCTTCTGTTTCAACAAAACAATAACCAATGCTGTGGTACGGGGAAAAAATGTACTTTATACCGTTCATAAAAAACATAATTTGTTAACGCGCAAATACAAAGAATATCCGCCGCTAGAGAGCACCAGAAGTTGCAGTGCCTAACTTTAAAATCCCAAACGTGCGCATTTGCTAGGGTAATGAATCAATCGAAGTCGGCAGAGATCCATCAATGCACGTAAGTTGGCACCAAGCAGTGCCAGATTTGTATGCAGGTGGCTAAAGGTGGCGATCGAACTGGCTCAGCACGAGATAATTCCGCGATAAATGAGATCCGGCCGCTGGTATGTTTTGTTTACGTCGTAGTTACCGCCGGTAGTATTAGGAATGCAGAGCCTGCAAACTGACAGCCAATGTTCACAATCACTTTACCATTTTGATCGCAAAAAAAGCGGTAGGATAACGAATTAGCTAGAATCTCTACAGAATCTTTTCGTTGCAAGTTGAACAAACACTCGACATAATAACCCCGTACATGCGTTGGTAAACAGTAGTGAGTGTGGAATTTTAAATTTGCTACTTGTGTAAAAGGTTTATGCTCATCCCGCAAGCATAAAACGACAGATGCGAGGTATTCACAAACTTTGTTCTCAAAACGTGGATCCGAGTATTCAGATGTACTGAACATTTCCTCATCAATAAATCGTTTGTGACACTGAACCTGTAGAATAAGTAAATAGTTTAAATAAGCTAATGTATGTAACAAACGCTTTTGTTCATAAATTTAAGTGAAAAATTCATTCCTTCAATTCAAACTTATTGACTCTGCAGCGCTTGGACTTCTTGACAGATTTCGTATTTATTCACAAATAGGTAAAAGCGAATAACGCTTGTGAAACTTTACCCAGCCTTGTGGAGCACTTTGACGATGTATATGATTTTGCAATTGGTTCACACCTAAAAGATGATTATTTACTTCAATTGTACAATCTCTTCGCAACTTTTGTTGATGCAAACAAAACATACACTAAAAAAACAAAACACGGTTCTGTACGAAAAAAGCGAGTATAATAAATACCATTCTAATAATGTAGGACGTGGAGTTCTGCTTCGTCGTAAAGAATGATATGTGAAGTACAACAAATCACATATTGTTTCATAAAAAAACTTTATCTTGGTTATTACCTAACTGTGTTTCCCGCTCAACGCATATTGTCGGACAGCGGAGAGTGGTCAAATTTGCCATGTGCGATTTTTCATCGCCGGGGCTACTTTCAGTGAAAATACGATCTAATGCCTTCCTCTTGCAATAAATTTATGCTCGTTTAATTGCGGCTACAATCGCGATGTTTGATGCATTTGATTCTGCGTTCCATTTAATTTTAGTTCACAAAATACAATTGGAAGTGTGAAAACGGGGGAGGCGTTGTGACTGGCAAAATTGTAGTAATTGTCCTTATTATCGATGCACACGTATTTGCATCAACAAAAGGTACTTTGGATGATCCTATGTCGGCGTATTCCAGTCCATCGGTTTCGTCTTTGTAATCAAAAAGTACGTACACTTCGTTTTAGAATAGAACATTTGTTGAAATAAAACATTATTCAGGTTGTATAATATATAGGTTGTGGTCCGCATATAACCGTATAACTGAAACCAACTTCGCCATAATAAATATTTTTTATACTGATTGTTCGAATTCACAACGCCGTTGCTATCACGCGTGTACGATCCAGAAACGGATTTAGTCAAACAGAATTGATATTTGGAAAGCCATGTAAGAAATTGATAATACTCCAAAAACTGGCAATTGTTGAAGGTTCGAAGTCGAGGAAAACGATGTCGGGGTTTTTGTCTGAATGCAATAAAGAATAGTATGGTCTGCAACAGGGTAAACAAAAACAACTTTTATTTACTAAATACTATTGATCTTTTGCGTTGACTGAACAAAATCGGGAATGTGTTAGAGTTTTTGACGATGCACCGTCCAGTTTGTTGGTCTGTAAAACAATCGAGAGTGGTTCGTTGTACATGTCGTGCAAAATGCTGCTAACCGTAGTGTACTGGAGGTAGTGCAGAGGTAGGAGAATGTATGGTAGTATTTATAATGATGAGTTGTAGGATGACATCCATACATTGTGTCTCTCATAGTAAAGGTCAGTAACATCAGTAATGTAGAGTGTAAGATGAACTTGTAGAAAAGTAATTAGGTTGCACATGAAGGGAATGCGAGCAGCGTTGCCCAAATGACCGATTTTTTCTATATGTACCGGAGTTTTTTACCTTGACCAACTAATTTGAAAGAGCAAAAAAAACTGAATAATGTTTGTTAAGCAAGTTTTGCGTTGATACATTGCGTCATGCCGTAAATCGTGCTTGAAATCTAAAAATAACGATTGCATTTTTCGTAAAGTTCACTTTTTTGTTAAAAACTTGTATCTCGCACATTCGAAATTAAAAGACGATTATTTTTCAACAAGTTTGCAATCGGCGAAATCAAGTTGAGGTATTAACTTTAAGATTTTCTACGAATTTGCGGAAACTTTTTTAAACTTCCCGCACGATTTACGGCATGATGCAATTTATCAACGCAAAACTCGTTTAACAAACATTATTCAGTTTTTTTTTGCTCTTTCGAACTAGGTGGATAATGTAAAAAACTCCGGTACATATAGAAAAAATCGGTCATTTGGGCAACGCTGAATGGGAGTGCTATACTATCAAGGAACAGTACGTAATATAAAGAAAATTAAGGGTTTCCTGTAGTAAAAGTGTCATACTAACAAAAAAAAGAAGGATGAGAAACAAATTCCGTTTTGTGTTGCGTAACATACAAGTCGCAAAAGTCAACGATAGTTCTAAGGTAAAGGTTTTACCTTTGCTCAGTTCACAAGATCGAGCTGTAAAACAATTCACTACTAGATAATTCACTGTCGGTAGCGTTGGATGCGAAAGCGACAGCAAGTCCAAAAAAATTGCAGTAGCGGCTCCGTTAAAAGCATCAGTTCTAGAAGCTGCACTACAAAAGGCTAGACTTAAGTACAAGGATCCTTTGCGGAAATAACATCTCAACGTTATTGTCGGCAACCATGGGTTGCCGATCAACTTCTACATGCTACTACTTAAAGAATGAAACGAAGATCTTCTGAAGTAGAACGCATTCCTTGCAACAACATGTATCGCTTTGTACACCTACCAAAAATTTGAAAACGTTCAACACTACAATTAATGTACAGCGAAGATGAGCTCACCGTTTTTATCTTCAAAACTGGGGATTATATATACGTATTTGCCAGTTTAAAAAACAATAGTTGAACGACTGATTCAACTTCGCAGCATTTGTAAAATTACATTACTTACACGTGTTGCGACAGAAAAAGCAAGTCATTTTTGTACGTAGCTAACCAAAGGCATCCGAATAGAGTCAACCGCGGCGCTTTTTCGATAACAAGCGCAGCTGAGGTTGCTCATGACAATACTGTTGCTCAAGCATCAAGCTGCAAATTTACCGTTTTACGAGTAAGACATCATTCTGAATGTTTGCTGGTGACAGAATCGTTATCCGAATTTTAAAAAATATCGACTCCATAGCCAAAGCGATCGGGGATGAAAATAAGGTATATGCCGTGAAATGATACGAAGTCTCAGGTACCACACGATATTAAGCAATTCACTACGCAATTCACCACGCAAATCGATCCAAAGTCGATGGACAACACCGATAGAAATCAAGTTAAGCTGAAATCCCAAAAAAGCGCACTGCTTAATGACGTTGATGATAAATGCAAAAGCGAAAAACAAGTTTCTCTGCAGTTGGATCACTTATAAAAGTGGAAGAATTCGTACAACCAGATTCTATTGATCAGCCGGAAACTCAACAATTAAGTAAAAAGAGTGAAACAGCCACGAAAAAAGGAAATGGTTTAACAAAAAAGCGTGTCTGCAACTGTCGCAACCCAGTAGGCAAACGCACAACTCAAGCAATTGATGGTAAAACAAAGAATGGCAAATAAACATGTACATTTTGTTGTCTTGCGTGACTAACTGGATAACAAAATGCAACACCTTCCGCTATTTATTTGTGGAAAGCAAACACAAATGGAAAAAAACCATCGTGCGGCGCGGGTTTACTACAAACGCAAGTGAAAATAAAATTTTTACTCATACAACTTGCATCGACGAGAATTCACGAGCGATTGTTCAATGACGAGAATCTATTACCGGCTTTCCGTATAATGTTGTTCGACGACTAACTTTTGTGTAGACCGATAGTGCGAATCCCTTGTTGTGTGTTAATAAAAACATACAACAGCAGTAGCTCGCCCAAGAAGACGCGACCTTAGCAATGTACGGATGCATGGATGAAGGTCGACCGAATTGGTTTAGGGTTAATAGTTTTGCGTTGTTCGATTTTATGCCGACGTAAATGTATTATTTGCGTAATGCTCTTTTAGTCCTATCTAAGCTTCACCTAATATTATTTGAATATTGTAAATTTGATGGAAGAATGCAGTGTAGGAGGTTTGATCCGACGATACCAGCAACCAGTGCGGTCAGTCAAGAACATCATCGATTAACAGCATTAAAGAGTTAAAATGCGGACTCGTGTGCGGTATGCTCTCTGTTTTTTCTGCTCTACTCAATAACGGATAAAACCGAGAAATTTGAAGATATTCGTGTAAAGAGTAAGTATGGAAATCTCTCATACTCGGATTCCCTAAAACTTTTGAACTCAATAGAGGAGGTAAGATGGAAACATTTTGAGAAGCCGAGTTTGACGGATTTTCAAGCTCGACGCCCATATAAGCTACACATGATGTTGTTTTTACATCTTCTACAAAAAGTGAGCAAAATAGAAAAAAGATGAAGTACGAACCGCAGGTAGCATAATATTTCAGGTTTTTTTTTATGTATGTGTTCTGCCTTAGGGCTCCAAGGCTCCTGGCTAGAATAGCTTAGTGGGTGTATGAAAACCGCCTGTGCAGTTATTTATCGTTGGCCCAGTGTCAATACGTTATTTTAGATTTCACACTGAAATACAGTAAAATCCCGTATAACTTTCTCCGTGCATAACTCCAAAATTGCTTCTTGAAGGAACAGCCCCTACCGACTTTCTCATACTAACGTTAAGCTCCGGCTATCTGCCAAATTTGTCGGTGTGCTTGTTGGCAGCATAGTCGGTTGTAAGTCTTGATCCAGCACAAAAAAAATCGGCGGGGCCGTTTCATAAAAAAATGATTCGGGATTTAAATGCGCAGGCAGTTATTCCGAATTTTACGATAAATTGCAACGTACCGTAAAGCGCCGGATAACTCGCAACCAAAAAAAGTCGTTTTTCTCCATTTTCCGCGTCAAAATACAAAATGAGTCAAAATGGTGCAATAAAAAAAACCGCGAGTTATCCGAAGTTTTGCGGTACGAGTGACTGGGCTACTGACAAGCACGCCGAAAAGTTCTGGGAGTACCCTTGGGTTCAACGGTGCTAGCGCATGACTTTCAACAATCGAGGGGTTTCACGACCTTCTACCGACACAAGTAGATTATACGGGGTTTTACGGTAAAACAAATTGAAATTTCACACTCGGAGTCTGACAGCCTCACGCTTCCATAACCTGACATGCCTTTCAGCCAGTGTTTATTCCCCTCATTCTGGGCAAGTTCTCAAAGTTCTCGAGAACTAAGAATTGTTCGCCTACTCATAGACCTTGTTAGCGTTCTTACCCAGTTCTCGAAATTTTTCTTGGAAAACCATTCTCAGCTTATACTTACAGTAAAAGCTCTACTTTTCTCACTCACAAAGTTCCGTGAGAAAAACTCGAAGACTTGGAGGACTGCACAAAACTTAATTGGCAAAAGCACAGTTGTTTGTATATGCCACGTCAACTGTGCACAATCCGTACATGCGCGCACATAGTTCGCGTGCAACTTGTCATTTGCCTGGGCAATTAATATTGAATTGTTGAAAGAACACGCCACAGCTTTCAAGCTCTGTATTTGATCTTAAACAGAATAGACACATTGTCCGCACATAAATTATCTTCGCATATTGTTAATGTACAAGAAGCTGATACGCAATCTACAAAAGACTTCCTTGCATCGTGCTCCGAAAAAATAAATACCAAACTTATTACGACGGAACCATGGCCAAAAACCGCAACATGGCTTTGTGATAGTCTGCGCGACAAACATAGTACAGTCATAGAGGGTGTTTCTTCCTCAATGGAAATAAGGCTGCTTCTGAACAACATCGAAAATGCGTACGGAATCATTGGTCAATTTTTACTTGTTAGACGTGATATTGTGATGTTCATGGAATGGCTGGACGACATGTTGGAGCAACCAAACCCGAGCAAACGACTGTCGCGGAAAATGTGCAAGAGTATGTCAGTTTGAGCATATGAGGTCTGCAGGTGGTTTAACTACATTGTTAAAACTAACAGTTCAACAATATGAAATTAATACACTATTGCAATCGTTATCTAAAGTAACAACAAAATTAAATTTCAAGTAGCATAACTCAAAGATCTTCATTTGGGATAACGTTGGTCAGTTGTGATGGAAATCACGATAGAAGGCTTATCGAGTGAAATAATATTTGAATTTTAAGTCTAAATACCGACCGTTGATGAAGTTTACTAAATTGACGTTGAGATGACGTTGCTCGATTTGCCTTTTCAATGACGTCTTTTCGACTTCGTCTATGGCTCATGCATTGTGCAAGCTCTGATCGATATTCATTAATTATTCAGTTCTCTGATTTGGCTGCGTTACACATAGTGTCGAAAGTCGCGCTAGTACTAGCAGCTTTATGAATCTGGGTGGGTTTAGTTTACCTGGTGAAAGTATTCTTTAATCAGAATCAGATAACGGCAAATTGGCTGAGGAAGAAACGGTTTCATGTGAAGCTTGATCGTACGGTAATGATTGTCCCAAAGCTGGAAGTCGTAAACCGCGTAATTGTGTGCAAAAAAGCATTTAGCGATGCATAACTTTGGAACAGCTTCTGAACTTGTAGCTTGACAGTTGCAAAGTCGCAGTTGTCGAAAAATTTCGATATAAAATTTCAGCTGGGGAAGTATACCGATGAGGTGTGTCGGTTTAGACCCTGACAGACAGTACAGCCAGTTCTTGAGTAGTTCTCGAGAACTTGTTTTCCAGATGGAGCCTTGGTCCTCAATGTGCTCTAGTTCTCAGCAACTTTACCAAGTTCTTACTCAATTCTCAACATTTTGACCAGGAACTTACTCCGTTTTTAAGGAAATTGCATGGTCCTCAATTTTCTGACTGAGATTTTCTGAGGGGAAGAAAGATTGCTTTGGTACCGTGCTCTCTTGCCAGGGGGAGGAGTCCTAGAAAAAGTTTCACTCGTAAGTTCACTATAGAATGCTAAGATGGCGGGTAGGGAAGAGGGGGTAGGCCGCGATAGACGACGGGGTGTCGACATTGTAGCACGATTCTTTTCAGCCAATGCAAATTAATTGCAGTTTTACCGATTGGTGGCCTCGCTGATCACGTTGATCAGTATTGATTCACGGTCGAGTGTGATGTGGGTGTACCGCTATATCGCAGATAATTTCCCACCTATCTAATTCCCGAGTTGCTCGTCGAAGAGATAGGTCCCGTCAAAATTTTCATAGTGAATCGGGAATTACGCGTACCCAGGGCGCCGTTAAGAGCTCTCAAAAACTCGGGATTTATCTGCACTTTAACGGTACTGGTTATCGCCAGTCGGGTTTCAGGGTCCCACTCGGGAACGGTGTCTTCGGACACATAAAGCTGACGCAGAAGAAGAAGAATGCAAAAAATTTTCGAAGAAACTTGCCGGACCGGCAAGTTCTGCCAGTGCATGACTTGCCGCGAATCGTCAAAATTTGACGGTCGAATAATTCGACTCAAGTTCAAATCGAATTAATTAATAACTTACGATGGCATCTTGTTACAGACGATTTTTTAGCTTTTACATTCCCACAGCTACGTCGATACTAGCGAGTCTACTGAACGAGCGTCTGCATTTGCAGAAGCAATTTCGCATGCCGCGTTGGGCGGCGGATAGTAGCAGCTGTCGCACTGGTTTACTGTCAGCCAAGCCGTGGTTGTTACACACAATTTGTATTTGCCCGGTATTTAGAATCGCGTTTTGCGATTCTAGTAGTTACGGTTTCCACGAAGCAACTAACGTCGATGCATGCGTAACAGACGCAAAACAAATGATTGCCAAACGAAACGCATCGGCATTAATTGAAGTCGTGGCGCAATACCTGCAAATCGTTGCCGCTATCGAAATGTTATTACGGCAATATCTAGCAATGCTCGAGAGAACCATCACATTTTACGTCGAATTCATGTCACTAACTCGGCAAGGTGCAAACGTGTACGAAGAACAAAACGTCTACTTCAGCAACATGTGGGATTACTTGACAATGTCACGCAACGAAGCTGCAACGATAAAAAAAACTCTAGCCGAATTCGAGCAAATGCTAATCGACACCGAAGAAGCTATCGTTAAATGTACAATGGTTGCTGCCGTTGCTGCGAGCTATGCAAGTGCTGGTGCTGATGCAGCAACGTCCAGCCTTGCTGCTGCAAAAGCTACTGTGATGCAGTTGAAATTGCGAACCGAAGCGCTCGAACGCGAACAGTTTGAAGCTGAACGTGATTTTATTGAACAAAAAACTGCTCGTACTGAATCGCCGACGACATCGACAAGTGAAACGAAACGAGAAGAAACCGAAGACGATGATTCGAAGAAAGACTGAGTGAGTGGTTGTTTTTGTGAAAAGGAATTTCTCCGGTATGTGTGTGAAACTTGAATCGTAACATCAGCCCATGATTCACCGGATGATTGTTACGAAAGTCTTTCGATAGTTATTCATGCAAAAATCTTCCAAAACATCAACTTTTTTTCTTCCCTGTCATCTAAAGTCGTTGAAAAGCCGGAACAAATTTTTGATTACATTATGCCGTGTACGACGCATGCGCGCGCGCCAGCTGCTCTTCACTTCGCAACAAAAAATAACGAATTTTTTTATGATTCTGAAATTTGAGCTGCGACACTGGAATTTAACGAACCACGCACTTGACAACAACGGTGTGAAGTGTTCTTTTGCTCGAAGAAAAAACAAAACATTCAAAAGCGGATTATGCATATAAAAATGCATCGTGCGCGCGCGAAACCAAATTATTCTTCCACCGATGCTGATTTGTTTTTTCTCTTACACTAATCTTCGTCATTATTGCAGCAGTCAGACAACACAAACATGACTTCTAATTTGCTTTCAATTTTTTTCTCCTCATCGGCAGCATTGCTATTAGCTGTTTTTGTTTTATCATTCGGCACTACGAATCATCATCACGTCGATGCATTTCCAGTTGCTGTTGCTGCTGCTCGTTCAAAACGTTCCGTACGCGATTTGTACGACATGTTAAGCGACACCTTAACCACCCACAAACCGCAAGATTTTATCGGCTACGGTCATTATTGCGGCTTGCCGGCGTTCAAAATCAGTAACAACAATACGACAAATTCTACTGTGCCGGTCGATGCGCTAGACGCATGCTGTCAAACGCATCAAATTTGCTTAGCCGACCGAGCTGAATGTTACGGTTACGCAGGTACGCAAGCCGTTTTACCATATCGCTACAGCATCGATCGTCGCGCCACCAACACCACCACCAATGCAACCATCAACATCACATGCAAACCGTACGATTTGACTTCAGCGTTTAAGAACGCTGTAGTATCGACACTATTCGGCTGGTCAAATGCATGCGCTGCGCGGCTATGCGCATGCGATCGAACTTATACGTTGTGTACGGCAAAACATGGAGCCGAATACAATGCGTCGCATGCAAATATGCGTAGCGTCGTTAAACAGGCAACAGATTTGGTTCAAAATGGTGACGATTTGTATGTCAAAGTACGATTAGGTATCAAACTGCTCAATTCGTATTTGGATGCAGAAGGCGGCAAAGGCGGCAGCAGCACGGCGAAGAAGAATACGACGACGAAAAGTGATGCCGGAGCAGCAGCAGCAGCCGAATATGATTATGAACAAAAGGATGGAACTAGAAATAATGATAAAAAACTGATGATTTGGCGGCGGAAAATAGTAACACAATCGATGATTTCGTCGCATCGACGACGACGATGACATCGGCGGCAACAAACGCGAATAATAATAATACTGTGAGTAACAGCAGCTCAACGACGGCAGTACCGGCAGCGGCGGCGATCGAAAAAATGACAATGTTAGAAGCGAAAAATGCTACGAAATCTATGTAGTCAATTTTCGTTCTGAACCGCATAAATTTATTGAAGAAAATGAACACTTTTTGATTGCTTGGTACAAAAATCGCATGCAATTTTCATATAAATCAGTTGGCTTGCTGCTATGTGGTTGCTTTTTTGTACGCAGCAGCGGCGGCGGCGGCGCTTCGTTCGCGAACAATTTCTTTCGCATTTTGTAGCAAATCTTCGTTCAGTTTCTGCAACTTTGCATGCAAATCTGAATCACCATGTTTGTGTTGCTGCTGGTCGCCGGCGTCGTCGTGGTCGTCGAGTGCGGCACGAATATTCGGAACGGCATCAAAATCTTGCTCATCACGAATCAACACGTCGACAAGATTTTCACACACAAATAAACACTTTCCGCCGCTGCTATTATCGTGTCGATGAAATTCACGTAAAATCAAATACGTTCCGGCATCGTGTAGAACTTTTCTTCCATTGCGTGTCGAACTCAATTGATACAAACACTCCAATAAACATAATTTTAATTTCGGATTTTTCGCACGCCGTTTTGTGTCGGGTAAAAATTGCAGCCGTAAATCGAGTTTCTGCATTTCGTCGTCGAAACCGATATCGTCTTTTGCCGCATCGTATAGTGGAAATAACACGTACGGAACGATTCTCGCGCGTTGCAATAGAAACGCATGCATTTCGCTATCTAACGATAAATTTCGTAATAATCGAGCTAGTGGAAGTAGAATTTGTTCTTCTTCCATGTCGCTAGCCGGAACGTAGCGTTCCAAAAGTTCCAAATAGCTGCAAAACGTCGTTATGTTTAAACAGCAATCTCGTATTCGGCGACGAAAATCGGCAGACTGCGACAAATTCACCAACACGTATAGAAAATGCGGGTATTCATGTATAGAGGAAGATTTGTTTGTCGTTTTAGCAGGCGCGAAATTTTCAAACAACACGTCAACGGCGTTCCGACAATTTTTAACTTCCAACAAAGTTTGATCGGCCCATACCCGATCAAGAATCGTAATAAACGTTTCTGCACCTTCAGCTTCGCGCGTCAAGTTGCTTAGTAGCATGCATTCAGCATCAATTCCGTCGTCAAAATTTTTTTGACTTTCCGGCAAAACACCGGCGCTTTGCCGCATGCAGTCGAACAGCAACCTTTTGCATCCTCGCGTAATAAATGAATGCTCTTGAAATCGTGACAACTCACGAGAAGCTTCATTGTCACTCGTCAAGCAAACAAGCAACTTAAACACCGCGCGGTGAAGTTCGTTTGAAGTCGCATTTCGATTTTTGCATGTGTAGGAAACGCTTTTGTTGGCTAAATCTAAAACAATACGTAGGAATGCTGAGCTTCCTGAAAATGCTCGACACAAATCGGTATCACCACTTATGCATTGTATTAAAGATTGTATCGTTGTAATCACCACGACGTTTTTATCGCTACCGAGCAGTTCCACGACGTCGGTAACGGTTGCATCTTCATCGTCGACCATGGTGACGAATCGAATTCCATCAATGCAGTCACTCAAAGAAGTTTTATGTATCCGAAGATACCGTTCCCTAATGAGCTTATGAAATCCGATTGATGTAACACATAAAACCCCACACGATATAGGGTCGTCCTACGTTATCTTACATTCTTCCTTCCGTGCGTACCGAAACCCCCTACCCTTGCTTAATTAGTGACATTTATAAAAATTTGCAGGTGACATTTTGGCTGGACCTTCTCTTTCCCCGACAAAATGTTTGACTTTCCAGGGCAACCCAGTCCAGAATGAACGTAGTAAATGAAGTGAGCAAGTTCACCGTTTTTCTGCTGTCGCATGCAAAACATGAGTCATAAAGTTTTCGATCAAGCCGGCGGCAGTTCATTTTGTTCAATCATCACTCTTTGTCGATAATCTTTGCTGGCTCCTTGTCAATAAAAGCGCTTTTTACAACGTGGAAAAAAACCTTGTAGCATTCAGTATAAATCATTACAGAGCAGGGGAAAAACTGTCGGTCGCTTTATTTATTCGACACTCATAACTTTTTATGCGATTTGGACAAAAATCAACAAGTTTTCCGAGCGAGCAGCCTTTGTAACTATAGTTATTATCTACACAAACTCTGTTAGACTCTAACTGAGTCAGGTGAGTTCTCTTTGTTCCAGACTGCAATTTCAAGTGTCAAACAACTTCTAGGCTTGCATATCGTTTTTTATTGCATGCAATTTTACGCTTGGCTGCTACTTTTGCATTGCATAACCATTTTTTATCGCCGTCGGTAAAAAAGGTTGACTAGGCATAATTTGTTGCCTAAAAAGAATACGTGCACAATTTTATTTTGACTTTGTGTGATTTTCGCATGTTGAAAACAACAGAACCTATTTCGGCATCGAAGAAAATGTCAAACTCGCAACCGCAGCAAAGTGAATCATCGTCATCGTCGTCATCGATACTTGGCGATGCAAGCAGAACGCTGGCATGGAATCTACTGGCAGACAAGCTTAAACAGACAAACGGAACCGAAAATTATGTGCTTTCGCCTTATTCGCTAACCACTGCGTTTGCCATGGCAATGTTTGGTGCACGCGGCGCGACGTACGAGAAATGTTGTCGGCTTTGGGTTTACCGAAACAGCAGCAAAATGCAAATTTAATTGAAACATTCCGCTCAGCAACACAAAGCGTCGAAGCTAGCACTGGCGGCAGCGACGAAAACGCCAAACTGCAACTTTTAACGGCATCAAAATTATACGTGCAAAAAGATTTTGGCGTCAATCCGGATTATTTGGCGAAAGTGCAGAGCGCGTTCTCCTCCACACTCGAACAGGTTGATTTCAAAGCGTCTCCGGAAAAAGTTCGTCAGCAAATCAACGCGTTTGTCGAGCAAGTTACGAAAGAGAAAATTAAAGATTTGCTACCGGAAGGAATTTTGAACGAGCTGGTCCGACTTGTACTAATCAGTGCCGTGTACATGAAAGCTGAATGGCAAGAAAAATTCGAAAAGAATGCAACAAATGAGAATGGCGAATTTTATGTTGCGCATGAAAAACGCATGCAACAAAACGTTCCATTGATGAAAATCCAGAAAAATTTTCAGTATGCTGAAAATGATGCGGCACAATTCGTATGGTTGCCGTATCGCGGCCGACAAGTTCAGATGGTAATTGCCGTACCGAAATCACGTGACGACGGGCTGAAGACGCTGCAGTCGGCCGTACAAGCTGCGGGCGGTTTTAGCAGCATGCTTAAATCGCTCAAACTGGAAGATGATGTTCAGGTTGAGCTGACACTACCGCGTTTCAAAATCGAATCGACAATCGATCTGAACGATATTATGAAACGTTTGGGCATGAAGCTGGCATTCGAAGAGCGTCAAGCGGATTTCGGCGACATGGTGAAAGATGCGAAAAACGATCGATTGCATATAAGCAAAGCGGTGCAAAAGGTTATGATCAGTAAGTGAACAACAAAGTATTTCTTTCTTTGTACTTTCGCTAAGTTCTCACGCTTTTTCTCCCTTTTCACGCTGAACTGGATTTCCGTTTGTTTTTTTTCAATTCATTTTTTTTACGCCGTTTTTTTCGCTTTTTTTGTGATTTCCGAAAAAAGCCACTCGGTCAGCTTCTGCGAAACCAAAGGTAGTATTATTTCGTATAATGCGGGTAGACTCATGAAATCCGAATGCAGACAGACAAGCTTGAAAACAAGCGTTTTTTTTCGTATACAGGCAAAAAACTTGAGACTGAAATTTTAACGGAGGAGGAAAAAAAAAGTCGCGCAAGTTATGCGGATGTTTGAGGGTTTTCTGAGCTTATCATCGTTATAATCTCTCCTTTTCTCTTTCTTGTACGCGCACGCTCGCACACGCAGAAGTCGATGAGACCGGCACAGAAGCGGCCGCCGCTACTGCCATTGTTATGGTTCCATATAGCATGTCGTTCCAGCTGATTGACGAGCAGCGTGTAGTGCAAATGAAAGCTGATAAGCCGTTTGTGTATTGGGTTGAACATTTGCCAACCGGATTGGTATTGTTTAGCGGCGTTCTCGCCGCCGCAGTATAATAGTAACTGCTCATCAACAATGTAGCGCGCGTGTGTTGTAAATTTCGGCAATTTTTTTCGGCGTTGGTTTTTTTCTTCTTCTTAAGCGGTTTTTTATGCATGTAATCTTCGTTTTTGGGCCGTCATTTCATTCACGTATACGTATACGCACGTTTCTATATGCAGAGATCGATGAGAATGGCACAGAAGCGGCTGCCGCTACTGCTGTTACGGTAAGGATGTGTTTAATGGTCGCGGTGCAAGAGCCACGTGTTGTGAAAGCCGACAGCCGTTTGTGTATTGGATTGAACATGCGCCGTCAAACGGTTTGGTTTTGTTCAGCGGTGCTGTCATCGATCCTTCGCAGTAGCTGTATACAGTTTTGCGTGTGTGTGTGTGTGTGTGTGTGTTTGCAGAGTTGAAAATTTGCAGACGGACAATTTCATTTTCACTGGGGTTTTTTTGGATTTTTGTTAGCACCAACGAAATGTTTTCGCCGTACAGGTTTTTTTTGTGTATACATACGTAAATAAGTTTTGTGTTCATGCATATCGACAACAAAGAGTGTTTACATTTTTATTATCAGCATGTGTACGCGCATACGCAGAGGTTGATGAAATTGGTACCGAAGCAGCTGCCGCTACGGCTGCAGTGATGATGCTGGCACGTTGTGCTCCATCCAGCCGCATCCGAGTCGCATTGTAGAAGTCAAAGTCGACAGGCCGTTTGTGTATTTGGTTGAACATGAGCAAACTGGATTGTTGCTGTTTAGCGGTGTTGTTGTTGTTTGTCCGTAAAAATTGGCGCGCGGTTACGTATGTTTTCAGTGATTGGTTTTTTTTTGTAATTACATACGAACTTCATTCCGGTGCTAATTAGAATATCTTCTTTTAGTGTAATTAATTGCTGCTGGTTTCGCCATTACTTTTGTTCTTGACACTTTTGCTAACTGTATTAATATAAATTATCCATCTTTCAGTGCAAACATAATTGCGTAACTGAATATTTTTTGTAATAAAAAAACCTTAAAATACTTGTCTTCGTTCGTTTGTACACAGACGTCGACGAATGTGGCACCGAAGCTGCAGCCGCAACAAGCCGTATGCATGCGCGCTCGCCGCTCATGTAACGTTGAGCTTGAAAATTTACGTATAAAAACAATAATTGCCAATCATCCGTTCATTTTTCTGGCCGAACATGTAGATACGGAAGCAATCTTGTTTAGCGGATTTGTTACAAGAGCGAGTTAGACTGCAGAAATTTGTTGATTAATTATACATTAGTTGTAAGTTGTAAAGTGCAGTTTAATGTGCTGAAGCGAAGGAAAACGTTTTTGTAGCATAAAATTTACAAACCCAAAGTATAAGAGCGCTGTGTCTGGCTGGAATGAAGCAACGTGAAACAGCAAGGCAGTTCTGATGTTTGCAAAATGAACACCAACAAACGCGAACTGGGTTATGGTGTAGAGTTGGACGGTGGTTCAACTTGAACCCTCAACAACAGCTTCAATTACCCAAGTTTTTAGGCATCGTAGCAAACGACGCGCGAGAATTTATAGGACAAACCGTCGTGCCATACGTACGTAGACGCGCACACGAAGAAATTCTTCGCGAGAATACGCGCGCGCGCACGGCGCACGGCGCACTGCGTACCACGCAAATGTCATCTAGTACCCGAAACCCCGGATATACCACGACGAGAAAATATCGATTTTTTTTCGATTTTCTGCGTCGAAATGCGAAATTAGTCAGAAGTAGGCAATAAAAAAATTGTGGTTATCCGGGGTTTTGCAGTAGATGATCACTAACAAGTGGTCATTTTTGCGCGCCGCGTGTTTGCTCGCACTGTCCGGTGGGCAATGTCCACGCACGCGCGCGTAACGTTACATACTGATGAAACGTAAAAAGTCAAATTCGTAAATGAAGTGCAGTTTTCGAAACTTGCCGCAAGCAGCTGAATGTACAGTTCAGTTCTCTTGCAGCAACAAGCGTTTTTTATGCAGAGGCAAAAACTTGAAACTAAAAAATTCAACGGAAGGAAAAAAAGCCTCAAATTAATAATTAGTAGTTCATTCCGGTGCTTGTGACACACACACACACACACACACACACACAGACGTCGACGAATGCGGCACCGAAGCTGCAGCCGCAACAGCCGAATGCACGCTCGCCGCTCATGTGAGCCCGACAATGTACGGTTATAAAGTATTGCCAATCATCCGTTCATTTTCCTGGCGCAACATACAGATACGGAAGCAGTTTTGTTTAGCGGACTTGCTACAAGAGCGAGTTAAATCTGTAGAATTTGTTGATAAATTGTTAAGTGCGATTCGACGTGCGGGAAGTGAGAAAAGGTTTTTTTAGCAGGATAATGTGTTGCATACATGTACATTCAATAAGAACCTTGACTTCGAACACATTGAACAAGCACAAGCATAAAAGTTGCAAACGCAAAGTAAAAACGCCTGTGTCTGTAATAACAGGAAGCGAAGCTGCAACACAGGGCAGCTCTTGTTTGCAAAATACAAACAAACGCGAACCGGTCAACAGAGTTGATCCGCAACAGCTTACTACACACGAGATTTTTAAGAATCGTGCAAACGACGCGCGAGAATTTATATAGGACAAAACCGTCCATACGTACGTATACGGTATACCACAGACGCGAAATCCAACGAATTCTTTTGAAGAATGCGCGTGCATGTACAGTGCACGCGCAGATAAACAGTGACCAGTAGTCATTTTTTGCGCGCCGCGTGTTTGCTGTCACTGTTCACACAGGCGCGCGTACATGCTGTACCGTACAAGTCTGTACGTAGTAATGGCATCGTGCATGTTGTCTCGACCCCATCTTTTTTGACGCTAGTCTACTAAGCTGCTTGCGCTGATTCCGAATATCATTTTGTAAAAAATCCATCGTCACCTGTTCGAGCGCTATAAGCAAAAAACGAAAAAGTGCACTTTTTTTGCACACATTTTTCTAGATTTTTTTACTCGCGTAAACAACATCCTGGTTTTTTTTTCAAAACGTAATGTGAGTCTATGGACCTTAGTTGTTTGCAAAACTATTAGAAAAAAAACAATTGGTAAATTTGGTGTAGCTTGGCGGTGCAGTGCAGCGTAGGGTATCTTTCCGACTTCTCACCAAGCCCAAACCTACCCGCCAATTTGGCTGATTTTCTTGCGTGTTGTAGTCCAATGCCTACTCTATATTTACGCAAAATATAGCAAGCAAAAAACCTTATGCGCAAAAGTGCTGCAAATTTTCTCGCAACCTCTACATTCAGTAGTAATTAAATCGAATATATCCACAAAACTGATCTTTGCTACCAAACGAATTTTGCATCAAGCGAGAGCATTTAGTAACCTTTGGCACTACGCGGAGAAGCCGTAGAAAAATAGGTGGTGGTGTAGGACTGGTGACAAAAACCTACTTTGTTCACATGGTTCACGGAATCTTTTGCAGCACTTTTGGGCATAAGGTTTTTTGCTTGCTATATTTTGCGTAAATATAGAGTAGGCATTGGACTACAACACGCAAGAAAATCAGCCAAATTGGCGGGTAGGTTTGGGCTTGGTGAGAAGTCGAAAGATACCCTACGCTGCACTGCACCGCCAAGCTACACCAAATTTAATAATTGTTTTTTTTCTAATAGTTTTGCAAACAACTAAGGTCCATAGACTCACATTACGTTTTTGAAAAAAACCAGGATGTTGTTTACGCGAGTAAAAAAATCTAGAAAAATGTGTGCAAAAAAAGTGCACTTTTTCGTTTTTTGCTTATAGCGCTTCGAACAGGTGACGATGGATTTTTTACAAAATGATATTCGGAATCAGCGCAAGCAGCTTAGTAGACTAGCGTCAAAAAAAGATGGGGTCGAGACAACATGCACGATGCCACGTAGTAATCAAACGTAGAAAGTCACATCTGTAAATGAAGTGCAATTTTGGAAAGCAGCGCAAGCAGTGAGTGTACTTGCATACATTATATCTAAGCCGCTGACATTTGTATCTTGGCTATACTAAAACCCTTCCGATTTCTGTGACAAGTTTTGTTAAACTGTAAAACTGTAATTTTTGGTAAAAGAAAAGGTTTTAGATATAAACTGTTATTGAATTTAACTTCTCTCGAAGGAAATAAAGATGACGAAGTTGACACAGCGTCCTTGGCTCTACGTCTACATGGTTTGTATTGGTGTATGCATTGGCATTGTGTTGCTATACATCTTCGGGAAAGGCAGGATTTTTCATGCCAAAGAAAAGTTGCAACAAGCCGATTCCTTGTCTTCGTCGTCGCCGTTGGACACTAGCCGACGCAAGCAAAACGCTTGCGTGGAATTTGCTGGCCGATCAACTTAAACAAACAAACTCAAGCGAAAATTTTGTAGTTTCACCGTATTCACTAACAACAGCATTTGCAATGGCAATGGTTTGGTGCACGCGGCGCGACAAATGACGAAATGTTATCAGCTTTAAGTTTGCCAAAAAACGACAACAAAGTAATGAAAGTTTAGTTGCAGCATTTCGAGCAGCAACGCAAAGTTTGCAAAACAACACGGCAGGCGGCGACGGCGAAAGCGAAAAATTACAACTTTTAACCGCTTCGAAACTTTACGTGCAACAAGATTTCGGTCTCAATCCGGAATATGTGACCAAAGTACAAAGCGCTTTTCTTCGACACTCGAGCAAGTCGATTTCAAATCGTCGCCGGAACAAGTTCGTCAGCAAATCAACGCATTCGTCGAGCAAGTTACAAAAAATAAGATTAGAAATTTGCTGCCGCAAGGAGCGCCAGACACATTGACGCGACTGATGCTTGTTAATGCCGTGTATATGAAAGCCAAATGGGAAGATAAGTTTGACGAGCATGCAACAAATTTGAGTGGCGAATTTTATGTTGCACACGAAAAGCGCATGCAACAAAATGTGCCAATGATGTACAAACACCGAAACTTTCAATATTCTGAAAACGATGCGGCACAATTCGTGTGGTTGCCGTATAGCGGCCGGCAAGTTCAAATGGTAATTGCCGTACCGAAATCACGTGACGACGGGCTGAAATTATTGCATTCGGCTGTGCAAGCTGCCGGGGGTTTTAGCAACATGCTCAAAACGCTGATATTGGATAACGATGCTGACGTCGAGCTGACGTTACCGCGTTTTCAAATCGAATCGACACTCGATTTGATTGGCAAAATGCAACGTTTAGGCATGAAGCTAGCATTTGAAGAAGGGAACGCTGATTTTGGCGACATGGTAAAAGATCCCGTAAATGTTAATAAGCTGTACATTCGTAATGCACTGCAAAAAGCTGCCATCGGTAAGTGTGTGGACATTGGCCATTAGACAAGCAACACACACTTTTGATTTACACACATATAAACTTTTACTTTAGCGAATTTTGTAACATTTTCATCATATATTGGCGGTACGCAGAGGTCGATGAGAGTGGCACGGAAGCAGCTGCGGCAACTGCTGTCGAAATGGTTGCTGAGAGCTATTCGGAGCCGCGTGTGGTTAAAGCCAATAAGCTGTTTGTGTATTGGATTGAACACAAGCCAACCGGTTTGGTATTGTTTAGTGGCGCTGTTATCAACCCCAAGAATTGATTATTTTTTTGCTAATCACTTGTGTACAATCCAGAGCAGCTTGCGGTTACTAATTTACTACAACTCTTGCCTTGTCATTCCCCGGGGATGTGTTTTGGGTTATTCGAAAATCCGAATACCAATACAACAAATGCCATCGCGGGGATACGTACCATCCCCAACGAAGAAGAGAACGTGATACATAAATTTTATATGCCGGCTACAGTACTGTTCAGTAGTCGCACTACTGTAAACGTAATACCAGCGCGAGTTAAAAATCGCCATAGTTTCTTTTGGTATGGGTTAGTCGGTGATCCGAATGGGAATAAATACAAAGCCATTGTATACGAAAAAGAAACTATAAGCTCTTTAGTGTGCTTCGTACAATATAAAAGCTAAAAACCCGATTATTGTGAACTAATAAATGCATATTTTTAGTTGAACAAAACCTTAATTTATACGCTTATTACGATCGTGTAGAAAATTATCAACTCAACAACCTCCATGTACAGGTGCGAATTCAGTTAACGAAGAATTTTTTCTCCTGCCGTTTAACCAATGATTGATTATCAATCGCAAACAAATCTTACGCAAAAATCACAATTTAATACTAAATATTGTTACGTGCGTCATTTATGGCGCTGTTGACGGTGTCATGATGCAGTGGCATGCGTTACGTGAATAGATAATTTTACGGTTGTAATGGGTAAAATTAGTACTTCAACAACAACAACAACAGCAGCAGTAGGTGCAGCCATGCATTTGTGGTAAACACAGTCATAAAATAGACTGTAGTTGCATATACGTATGTGTATGCTGACCAGCAACCGGCTTCCTCTTCCTCTTCCTCTTCTTTCCAGGAAGGTTCCTGGGTTTTTCACCTTCATTTTGAGCCTTCCTCTTCCTCTTCCTTTATTTATTAGCGCAGGAACCTTCCATTCCTTTTTCCTTCCTTTTGATAGCGAAAAATGAAGGAAAAAGGAAGGTACCCGTAGCCAAAAAATTTTACATGCCGTCGGGAAGAATCACGCAAAAAATGTGGTAAAAAAAAAGCGCAAAACTGTTCACAGTATGTCAAGTTAGTGA
Source organism: Bryoerythrophyllum caledonicum (assembly GCA_963971425.1). NCBI lineage: Eukaryota > Viridiplantae > Streptophyta > Bryopsida > Pottiales > Pottiaceae > Bryoerythrophyllum > Bryoerythrophyllum caledonicum. The sequence goes on along the minus strand of CAXARX010000509.1, from coordinate 567 downwards.
CTCCTACTTCCCAGAGTTCGAATGTCCCAAACAGCGGAAAAATATATGCGTCGGGCAAAACTTGCGGCGGGTAAGTAGGAGTCACTAACTTGACTAATTGTATGATAAACGCAAGCGAAAGCAACCCTTTCGCTCAAAAAGGACGGCTCAGATGTTCTACTAATACAGAAGTTCTGCTTGATTCCCACCCCGCTTGTGCATTCTTTTGCACGGCATTCTGCGACATGCAATTTATTATACATTATGTCATATTACTGACCGCGAATTTCAAAAGTTCACTTATGACCCACATATCTCTCTGGTCCCCGAGGAAAAAGTGCCGACCAAAAGTTTTCTGTACATGCGTGTAAATTTTTCCACACTCATTTTTTTTTACGGACAACTTTTTTGCACAAATCAAAATACGCAACTCAACCATGTCTTTTTGATAAAATTATTGTAAACACATTGCATCTATAAGGCAATAGAACGATCGGCTTGGTTTAAAAAAAAATGTGAGGCTCATGCAATGATATGCATAAAGGAGTATTTTCTCCACAAGCAATCACAGAGTGACGTCACAACTTC
>CAXARX010000508.1:0-23313 GCA_963971425.1 Bryoerythrophyllum caledonicum | reverse complement strand
CGGGAAGGTTTTTTATTAGTACTCCTCAGAATAAATTGACGTAAAAATTGAAAATGGCACAATATTGCTCACAAAAACACCTTCGTCCATCATCATCTTTTGACTCTGCTGCGCGGTAAGGATTGCAGACTGTACATAGTGGTACATGCGCAAGTAATGTACCAATACTTAGGAGCACAGTAATGGACAATAATTGTTTTCCCCATCAAACATCTACTACATATCACTAAGAAGCGCTGCATGTTTTCATTCCGGACTCAATGTGTCTTATCTGCTACTTACAACAGATTGCTGCAAAATAAATTATTGAGGAAGGTGGTTGATGTGATTGTGACTGGATCCTGTTTGAAGTTTTTCTCACCCAAGCAGGCGCGGGAGGTAAAAAGCTCAGCAAGAAAATCCTCGTTGTTCAGCTTGATTGAGGTTCTTGGTCCTTAAAGTCCGTATAGAATCAGAAACCTGAAAATCTGTAAAGAAGTCTCACTGATGCATTAGTGTGAATCCTTTAAGTCCGTATAGAATCAGAAACCTAAAAATCTGCAAAGAAGTCTCTCTGATGCATTAGTGTGAATACATGGATTTAAGATTTTAAGATTTTGGATGTTTGCAGGCAAGAGCTCAGAGTAAGATAGAAGGATGGCGTTTTCAGCAGCATCGCCCCTGTGTACTTGGTTGATAGTTGCCTGTGTATCTACTTCTGTGCCAGCCGCAGAAAGCTGGTTTTCCAGTTTCAGCATGCAATCAGCAAGTCTTTCCGGTCAGAGTTTAGTAGCATTCTGTGGATCTGGACTTTCGGAATTAGGGACTTTCTGTAGTCTTGAAGGATGCGAAGAGTACAACAACATGAAACCTTTGTTTGGAGATGGTTTTTTTGGAAAGGGTTTGGGAGGTTTTGGATTCGGAACAAAGTCCGCAAGAGCTGGGCAGAGACTTAGGAGAGCTGCTGCTGGTGAGGAATCCGTGGTGCAAATTTGTATGATGCTTTTGGTTTCTCATCACTCTATGCGTGAAGAGCAATGTCTTTCTTCTCAGACACTATGGATCTTTCTATGAATACTTTTGAATTAATATCGAATTCCCGTTATGTTTGGTGCATGCTTAAGATTTCCCCTTGGTTGTTGCGAACAAGAGGAAAGGCTACGGCTGTTGCAGTGCAACCGACTAAAGAATCAGAGCAGAAGAAGAATAAGAAGACTGCAACTAAACAAAGAAGGGTTGCAGTCACTGGCATGGGTGTACAACTTACTATATACAACTTACTGCAATAATCACAAACTGAAAAGGAGTGTGCGAACCCTACCTCGTACGCATTGCTGATTTCCTTGAACTTGTCTTCAGCCCCCGGCTCCTTGTTCACGTCAGGATGGTACTGCAAAAAGAACCAAAACGGCTCATCAGAACGGGCAACACGTTTCCTAACAGCAGGAGAGATCGGTTTTGTAGGTCAATGACAAAAATATCGAGCAGAACGCCACACACACAGGTTTCTAGAATGATGCGAATTTGAATGAAATACGATGATGCGCATCACGTCATGCAGACGAATAAGAATAAGGCTTCAACAGAGAAAGAAAAAAACTCACTTGGATCGGCAGGGTCGTATGGAAAATTCAGCCATAATTCGCCATGTCACAAAAGCGGCCAGCGATCACGAAGCCACCAGTCACACCCACCTTCTTCCCCGCCTGCTCCTTCTTCGCCGCTACTGCAAAACCCAGTCATTAAACCCCACATTCTATTGTACCATTTTTCTATTGAAAGGAAATAATCCGAACCGTCTCCGAGAAACTAACTTTTTCTAATTCAAAGAAGAACAAATTCTCTTAATAAAAAAACAACAATTACTTTCCTAACTTTACGTATCCATTTTGAATGCAAAATATGTCAAAACCTACAGATTCTTATTTTCCTTTCAGACGCCTCGTGAGAGCACAAAGAGAGAGAGGGGAAGAGAAGCTGAGGATTCAAGAAAACTGGACCGCAACGACCGAGAATTGGAGCAAACGGAGCGCGGCGAACCTGGCGGACGGGGAAATTGGCAGCGTAAGCCGCAAGACAATGGCGATGGCACACTGAACCGTTTTTTACTCTCAAAATTGGACAAAATTTTGAACAATGTTCAGTAAATTGTGTAAACAATAACATCAGATGCTACATGAAAAGATCATGAAAATGTCATAGCAGCATGATGCACACAACTGAATAATCTGCATTAGACTTATGCCGATGCCGTGGTGGTTGATGAGATTCGCAATTAATTCCTGTTCCAAAAGCAACAGCATTCAAAAATTCCTATTTCTATCCACACAAAAGCCCTCAGAAGAAGATCAGAGAGAACTCTCGGAGTCAAAGATAATAATAAAATTAACAACCGCTTCACAACCGCAGAGGAGTGTTTGCGTGTTTTTTCCATCCTCTTTGCAACAAATGACTTCGAAAAATGTGCACAATCAGAGACAAAGAAATTAATTAATTCACAACCGCAGAGGAGTTTTTACTTCAGAATTGGTGCATATCACACGGGGCGACGCATTGCTTTAGAGAGTCCGGAATAGCTGCATACCTTGTCAAAGTAGATACTCCAGCAGCAAGCCCTAACTGCAAACATTTTTCAAGTGTGCAAAGTGGTCAGATGCACGAAGCGAACAACAGCTACCGAAAAGGAGGCATCACAATGACGACATGCATGGCAAGGAAAACAACGAATTCAAGGTGAAGCCATGAATCAAAACCTAAGTACAAAAGAGAGCTGAAATCCATGAAACAAATCCTGAAGACATGAGAGAGATGAACCACACGGACCTTGTTAGCACCGAGGAAGCCCGAGAGAATGGTGATTGCTTCTCATAAAACTTAGTTAACCACATCCTTCAAATCCTAAACCTCATCAAAGCTTCACTGAAACGTGTATCGTCTTCTCCGCATTCTTCCTCCATCACTGACAAAAACCCTAGGCGCTGATTGTGAAGCTTTCTTCCATCATCCAGCGACAAGAAAAATCATCGATCGCCTCTGCAGCTCTCGTCCTCGTCGTGCGGTCAAATGCGGAAGCCCATATCGGAGGCAAGGGAAGGAGGGAAAGCGTGCGAAAGTACTCCAACTCCATTTTTCCATCTTGGTGATGGGTCTTCTTGGTCTGTTCTACGGTTATGCAGTTAGGTTATGCAGATGCGCCACAGTTCTTGGTCTGATAGGAGGAGCGGCGGATAGACGGACTGTCGCCTGTTATAGTAGTAGATATAGAAATTGGAAACTGAGGATCTTACAGTGCACAATCAAAGCCCATTCTTCTCCATTCCGTATCAAATCAAAGCATTCAAAGCGATGAATTCAATGACAAAGAAACGTAACCACTTACTTGATCATATCGGTCTTCGAGCTTGGCAATCTGGTCGATGAAATCCAATCCTGTCTCATTCGCGAGCTCCCTAACCTAACATCACATTGCACATGAAAAGACGAAGTTCAGAGGCAGAGCAAGAGAATAACGCATCTCCGCACCGAAATCATCTGAAATTTGACCTAAACCCAGAACCTCGTCTCCAACAAACTCCACACCCTCACCTCGACAATCTTGTGTTTGAGCGATAATCAACATTAACTCCACAACGACACACACACAGAACAATAAAAAGATTGGAAACAGGAAAAAAAATAAAAAAATAACCTCAATCGTTTTCAACAGCTCAAAAACAAAAATTCTCCCTTCTTGTTCGGCTGACAAAAACATCATATACTAAGCCATATGTTCTCCCCAATATAAAATAAAACTTGACCAACTCCATCGAGCAGTGCAAGCAAAACTACACTAAAATTGAGAATTAGTGTTAAGCACAGTAAATGATCTAAAATGCACTAATTCTCAATTTTAGTGTACTGATCACTAAACACAGACTTTTCAACAATGCATTTGAGTTGGTGAGCATGGGTGAATATTATAGATGGAAAAATATGATGAAGAGTGAAGATAATAATAGTAAAAAGGAGAAGCAAAATCTTGTAAAAACTCCATCAAACATACATACATACCTCGAATTTGAGCTCGCCAATCTTATTTTCAACAATGCATTTGAGTTGGTGAGCATGGGTGAAACATTATAGATGGAAAAATATGATGAAGAGTGAAGATAATAATAGTAAAAAGGAGAAGCAAAATCTTGTAAAAACTCCATCAAACATACATACATACCTCGAATTTGAGCTCGCCGATCTTGTCCAAGAATCGGACAATGTTGTTGACGCGAAGATCGTCCGTGAATCTCTCAACTGTCAATCGTGTCTGGAATCAGGTTAGACTTCAACGTTTTTTTCTTGTAGTCATATGTTGTTATTTTCTGTTGGGGTAGCGGGAGTTATCTAATCTTCTGTTTTTAGGATTGTCTGGTACTGCTGTTCATCAGGTTGTGCGACTTAGAAATCCTGATGGAGGATATTTGTAATAACCCCCTTTTTTTGGTTTCTTTGAAGATTTTATACCATCCTCTTAAAAACCCGTATGAGGAGCATGTGTATTACGTATTAGTTCAAGAGTTCATAGATTCACAGATTTGTACGAATCAGTTTAAGAGTTCAAGAGTTGAACAGACAAATTTTCACTAATTTTAGGAAAAAAACTCACCTATAGGTTGTGGATGATTTGGAGTCGCTTAATCTCTTGGAACACGTTGAACGCATCCACTCCCACGAAAGTCCTCTGCATTTACCCAAACCTCGCATTTACCCAAACTGATGCAAAGAAACAAAAAACAAAAAAATTCCGGGTTTACGTCTACCAACCGTGGAGTGAATTCAGTCCGTTGTTGATGGGCAGGACGAAGCGCTCCCCGTCCAAGACGAAGGTGCCGCGCGCAATTCGAATTGGTTCCTAGTCCAGTTCGTCCAGTAGATGTTCAGTGTGAGGTTATCAAGTGAACGAAATCAAGTGAAATTTCCTAAACCCAGAACCTCGTCTCCAACAAACTCCACACCCTCACCTCGCCAATCTTGTGTTCGAGATCAGCAATGGGACGCTCAAACGGCAGCACCACAGGCTTGTGCGGGCACGGCAACGGCTTGAAGCGGTTCAGGTACAAACCTACCCTGGCTACGGAACTCCGGGCCTGACGCAGATCTGCAGCAACGATGGTGGCAGACTGCGCCTTGCACCGTTAAGTATTCTACGACAGCACCGTCAGGATATGCAGATGCGCCACAGTGCACGGCGTCTACTCGAACTCCAAAGTAACCACCAAATGCACAAAGAAACGTGAGTGCATTTCTCAAATATTGCTTCCTGGTGATGGTCTTCTTGGTCTGTTCTGCTGTGATGGTCTTCTTGGTCCAATAGGGAGCGGCGGACAGACGGACTGTCGCCTGTTATAGTAGTAAATATTTTTCATGTGGTGATCCTAATTTGTCATAAAATGAGAATTCCAACAGTATAAGGAAGGGCATATATCTTATCATATAGTAGAATAAAATTGTAGAGCCAAATCATTGAAAATAGGTCTTTTTCAAAAATTTAAGTGTAAAATGGGTTGTGGATATATTCAAAAATTAGTAATTAGTGTTAAAAGTTCATATCAATTAGCTTAAATAGCTAAAAGACATATTCAGCCAAGAATTCATTAAAAGTTAGTTAAGATTTAATGAGGTGCATCTATTTAATAAATGGTTGTGGAAGTTAAAGTAGTCATAAGACCCACCTCTTCACAAGAGGTGTCTTCCCCAAAATTTAGATTATGAATAGCATTGGAATTACAATAATTTGACCACTACCACGTTGAAGATTGGAGTGTGTTTTAGCTTTGGAAGCTATTTTTTTTGTGAAACTCTTGAGTTTGTAAGAATAATTGTTGTTGTGTGTATTTGATTTATGATTAATATACGTGATTATTCATTGTGTGGTTATTGTCTTAATTTTGTGAATTGAGTCATTTGTAATACATTGAATATTAGTACTTCATTATAAATTAGAGAATTACTCTAATTTGTCTAACTAGTACAATTTTGTGTGTATGAAGATTAATTATAAACATTGTGATGAGATGTGAGTGTGATTGAATTAAATTAATGTAAAACTTGAGTGCAAGTAAGAGTATGATTTGAGTGAAGCTTTGAGTGGCATTGTAGATGTTTAAGGAGTGATATCATGAATGAGATATTCATGTGTGTGTTAATGCGTAATCAACGACCTAATGCAATATTCCCAGGATTGCAAGGATACTTGCCACTTGCTAAGGATTTAAGTATGAGTGTTGAAACTTGAAGATGCATAAGAGTAAGAGAGTTATTCTTAATGCTAATGATACAACAAACCATCAAGAGAGATGCATTCCTTGATGCATAGCATGTTAAGAGTGTTATAATAACCTTAAGAAGTTGAATTAAGTCTAACCTAGAAAGGAGACACTCCTTAAACTGAATTACTCATTTATGTGTTTAATGTGAGGAAGACAATTGGGAATTATGTGTAATGGAAATTGAGATAATTTCCTAGACTTAAACCAATTTTGTATTATTGTTTGAGACTAACTTGAGTATTAGAGGATCGTGATGATTAAGTGAAATTGGAGAAAGCTTTATTGCGTGAGGTAAGGTTTCAATTCTAAGGAGAACATAATTAATGATTTGTATTAGAATTTGATAGAATCTTCCATCGGCCTATTTAGGCATGGAATAAGAGTCTTCACGGTTGGGCACATGCATAATTGATAAAGGAATAATGTTCCTTCTAGGCACTTAGTCCTTGAGTATAATTAATACTTTGTTCCTTAAGAGTGATGCATAACAACCTTAAATTCTCAAGAGTTTGGGTTAAAACTTAAGTTTTGTTAATAGAAGAGAGGTTTCATATAGAAATTAGAGCCAAATTACCTAACACTAGACGCTAGACCATCCCAAGAACGACTTTAGAATTAGAAGGAGAATATGTGACAAGAAAGAAGACAAGAGGAACTTATATGAATTGGTTTGTTAAGGATAAATGGCCCTTGATTGTAGCTGCAATCAAGATGCATCGGAGTTTGACTGGAGCTTTGCATTACTTGAAATTAACTCACAGGTATGTTTGTCATCATTATTTTTCTTATACATTGTAAGTGGACATTTCCTCTATTCTAGACATTGCGGCACACACATTTACAAGAAAATACATTTTTTTCAAATTCACTTTTATGCTCGATTTTTTATACTATGCAGGAAGCCAGGGACATCAGAGAGTCCATTTGATAGATTGGCAAGAAGCTCTTTGTACACATGGTTCACACTAGAGGGCCAACTAAAGCCTAAGTATATTCCACATGTTCAAAGGTTCTCTTGTGTTACTCCATCTTTTGTACAAGCTGGGCCTCTTGCAGATAAACCTAAGCTAGTAGAAGAACTTTGTGGTTTATTATTACAAATGAGGGAGAATGGTCAGTCTCTGAATGCTGGAATAATACAACCTATTATTTTGGGATTTTTAAATGCTCATGCACCTGAGGTGTTGGGAAGATTCAAGGTCACTATAGCATGGACACGGACATTTTTAAGGAAACACTTAAATTGGAGTTATCGACGGGCTACCACAGCAAGTGCAAAGCTTCCACGAGATTGAAATATGCATGGAAAATTAATGGCATATCGTGTTGCCTATTCGGTGAAGGCTTATGACATTATTCCCAATTTGATATTAAATACTGATCAAACTGGTAAGTAACCTATATCTTTACTTGTTATTTTGATTTTTGATTTCCGTTGTTATATATGTTATAGTCTATTTATGTATGAATCTAAAAATCTTTATCATTGTGCACGTATTCACCTTGAACCTATGGGTAGAGAACCCACATGGAAGGAAAAGGGTTCAATGGATATCGAAGTGATTGGAATGGAGGACAAACGCCAAGTTACTTGTTGAGTATCTTCTGCACCCAATGGGACATTGCTTCCTATGCAAGTTATTTCCACTGGTAAAACAAAACGTTGTTTACAGAAAACCGATATTGCAAAGCTTTGTTTAGCTGATGGTTTTCATTTGACCATGACTTCAAATCATTGGTCAAATCAAGAAACATGTCAGCAATTTGTTAGACATATTCTTGTTCCATATTTTGAAAATGTTGTAAAGCAAATGGATTTATCAGCAAGCCAGAAAATGATTTGGTTGATAGATTGTTGGTCGGTGCATGAATCAGAGGCATTTTTGACATGGATGAAGAATGAATATCCTCGTGTATGTGTTCTATTTATTCCAGCAAATTGCACATCTAAGCTTCAACCAGCTGATGTGATTCTTCAAAGGCCTTTGACGTGTCGCTTCACAAAGTGCTTTAAACAATGGTCTGCAGTATGCATTCAAGAACAAATAGAGAATGAGGTTTCTGGAGTTCAACTTGATTTGAGGATCGGTACGTTCCGTGAAGAATTGTGTTCTTGGCTTTTACAAGCTTGGAAAGAGGTGGGCTCACAAACTGATATGATTGTAAAAGGATGGGAAAAATGTGGTTCGACGAGGTCATTTGACAAAGCTTTCCAAGCGGAGGCTATGGAATCTCATACCTACACTTCTTTATTCTCTGATGATACTATGGATTATGAGCATGAAGAATCTTCAGATGATGTAGAAGAGTGGGAGGAATTGTTTGAAGACCAAGACATTCTAGAATTGATGGCAGAGTGTGTGGTCACTGATGAAGTTGGAAGTGGATAGATTGTTGGGGTTTGAATTCATATTAGTCAGTGATATTTAAACATATAGTTGAACCATAGTGGTGTTTGCTTTCTCTTTTATGTTTTCAGCATAATTTTCAATTGTATTCATTTCTTTTATTATGATTTTTGTTTGATTTTTATTATCAAATATCTAATTCTATGTCTTTTTTGCACAAATTATTTTAATTTGAAAATTCCGCCTATAATTTACCCAAATTCAGACACTTGTGGAATGAGTTTATTTATTTATTTTGGACAACTCTCTAAAAATTTCTTAAATTTTGGACAATTTCCTATTTTGAATAAATTATGTACGAAACTGACCATAACGAAGGGTATGACCGTACGGATTTAAAGATAATTGCAGTCAAAGTTCTGAAGTTGAGAGTTCTGGAGTTCGAGGGAAGGACGTGCGAGGGAGGGGCGAGAACCGGTCGGAGAGACGGAGGGTATCAATGCGTCGGCGGGTATCGGGAGGAGGCACGGCGAGGGGCAGGCGGTTTAGGGTTTTAGAGTTTAGGGTCCCTTAGAGCATCTCCACCCCGCCTCAGTAACCCGGCAAATGGGGAAAACAACTATGGCGGGGTGGCCTGGCCGCCCCACCGCATGGAGGAGTACGCCAAAAAGGGGCGGGGTTTCCCCGTGACATCGCCCCGTCGACTGGGAACTTCGACAGTACCCCGGGGCCCCGTCTTAACAAAATGCCAGGGCAACCACTCACAACATGCCACGTGGCATGCCGTGAGCAGCTGTGGCCAGTCGCCGCCCATTGGCCGAACTCTGCCAGCGATTCGCCTGCAGCGAACTGCCGACGATTCTCCTGTAGTGCAGCGAACTGCACTCCACTGCAGGGAACGGGATTTTTTTTTTAAAAAAATTTGAAAAAAAAATAAAAAATAAAAAATATTTTTTAAAAAAAAATAATTCTTTTAAAAAAAAAATTGACAGGTCCAAGTGCAATTTAATGCACTTCTGTTTTTTTTTTTTCTTTTTTGAAAAAAATTATACTTTTTTTTCTATTGACAATTGGAAGTGCACTTAAGTGCACTTCATTGCCTCATCTTATTCTCTTTTTTAAATTTATTTTTTATTTTTGCTCGCCTTGACTATTAAAGAACTCCTTCCCATCATTTTGCTTCTCTGTTCTTCATTATTATGGAAACCATAATATATGTACGTTATTTGCTTCACGTAAACCACTTTCCCTTCACTCTATCTTAAAATTTTCTTCCTAGAGAATTATTAAGTTTTAGCAAGAAGCATATTCGTGTGGTTATATATTGGTTTAGGGTAACTACAATTGGTTCAAATTAAGGTTTAGGGTTACTTTTGCACGGTTCTTTTAAGTGTTCACATTGTTGACGTAGATCCGCCACTATGACTTCTACAAGTAACGTCATATTCGTTAAATTGAGACTTTTTGCAGTCTCAATTTTGTCCTCGACTCAAGGATAAACCGCTTTATCTCTTTACTAGTATTTTTTTATAAATAAATAACAACACCAGCTTTTAGATTTCCATTATATAATCACTATTTGAGCATTATTTATTTTTTGTTGTAGTCATTATTTTTTAAAATGAATTTTCAAGAACTAGCATTTTGTCTCAGAATCTCTGAAAAGTCTCAATTTAATGAATATGGCCATAAGTGCTCCCAAAGCTCCCCGGGGCACCAACTTCACGCCAGATGAGTGTGTGCGACTATGTCATGCCTGGGTTACGACCTCCCAAGATTCCGCAAGAGGTACGAATCGGGAATCTTTTTGGGAGAAGATTAAAAAGGCGTACGAGAACTTGGAGCCCCGCAATCCTGAGCTTGTGCCTCGGGGTGCGCGATCTCTTGATACGAAGTGGCAAGAGATCTCCAAGGACGTTTCTAAGTTCACCGGTTTCTACGAGCAGGTGCTGTAGATGAGGAAGTCCGGCTGGAATCAAGAAGACGAAATTCGAGAGGCAAAAAAATTGTACTTGGACTTTTATGGTGGGGGTGGCGAGAAGAAAAAAGCATTTGGATACATCGAGTGCTGGCAATATCCTCGTGACAAGGAGAAGTTTAAGGCTCGAACCGTAGAAGGAAAGAGAAAGATTGGCACGTCGTCTACGTCGCAGGAGCTAGAGAAAGAGGGATCAACCATTGTAGCACATGCGAGCAGAGAGGAGCGCCCTATGGGTAATAAGTAAGCGAAGGCACTTTTGAAGCTCGATGTGATTGCAAAGAACCTTGATGAAGACTTTAAGATTGCCACAAAAACTTAGCAACATCACACAAAGATAGAACGGCGGAGATGAAGATTGCAAACATGAGGAAGATCTTCAAAGAAGACTTGTCAAAACTAGATCCCGACGCCGTTGAATACTTCACCTTACTTCCCAACAAGCGCTCACAGAACTAAAAGCATCTATGGCCGCTTCTACAACTGCAGAAGCAGTTGTTCCCACAATTGAACCTGCAAATCCCAAGGTACAAATTCTACATTCTATTTTATTATAACTTCAATGCTAATTACATTAACATATCTACCAAAGATATGTCTTCTTAGCATACTTCTTTTTTGATGTTCAGACTCTTGTAAGCGATCGAGATGATGACTCTCCAGAGGTCACAAGGGTCGTTCCTCCACCAGCAGATGAGGACGGTCCTGGTCCCAGCGGAAGGTATCTTGAATTTACACACAATTTATTCTCGCAACCTCTTTTGTTCCTGATTGTGAGAGCATAGTTCTACTTATTGTACTTGTTTATGTCATTCTATAGTTATGTAGGAGAAGAATTTATACCCCTCGGTTGCTTCAATTTGATCGCACTTTATGTTTTTGGTGCAGAGGAGAATCATGATTCTTACCACATTTGGTACGAAGCGGCTGGTTCTCAAATTTTTACTTTCACATACATTTTTCTCTATGGTTTTGTTTAGGCATGTGTTTCTAAAACATGTTCCTTGCGAACATGTTCATGTTTGGTTCTAAGGTGCACATTTATGTGTTAATGGATTCACCCTGTTTTGTTTGTTTATTTCCAATTCCTCTTGGGATTCATGATTTCTTAAAATGATATTTTCTACATATTCCTTTCATCATTTGAATATCTGTCAGAATTGAAATGTATTTCCTTTCTGATTCCAAGAGAATTGCCTTGATTCCCACTACAAATGGAAAGCTTATGTTCTTCTCAATTGTTCCTATTATATACGGAACTAGCATGTTACATGTGTCCTCCTGACACAAAATTATTTTGTGTTCACTCCCCACGTCCCCGTCCCCTAGCCCTTCCGTCCAATCCATCGTCCCCCCGTCCTTGTCCCCTTGTCCCCCATACCCCATCCCCCGTCCCCCGTCCCCCGTCCCCCGTCCCCGTCCCCATCCCCGGCTTGTCCTTTTATCCAAAACCCTACGTTTTAGCGTTTCTTTAAACCAAAACCCTAACTTTTAGCTTTCTATCCTAAACCGTTTTTCATCGACGCATTCATCCATCGACGCGTTCTTCCTTCCATACTTTACTTTTTGTTCTTTACTTTAAGGATGAATTTTTCTTTCAATTTCACCTTTTGACCATGTCTACATGTAAGTGTACTCTTAATCTTGGATGTAGACATGGACGTCTCTTTTACTTTTGGGGATGCCCTCCTAGCTATAAATATGTGATTCTCACACCAATCGCCCTTCTATTTGCTTATCTCTTGATATTTTCAACTATTTCTTTTTTGCACAATCTAATAGGTTCTATTTAGCTTCGACGGTTTACAATGGATGAAGAGACTGATAGTTCGGACTACTTGGACGATTTGATTGAAGAAGAAGTTGAAGGGGAAGAACTTCTTGAATTGCATATGCTTTATCAAGCATCCCAAAAGAGAGTGGAGGCTGAACGAGCAGAAATATTGGGGAGATCACATGGTGGATCCAAACCCGGCAAAAAACCAAACATCGACCGAGGTCATGCCCGAGGACATGAACAAATCATGCAGGACTACTTTGATGAAAATGCAACATACGCCAATTTGTTCCGAACTCGCTTCCGCATGCGTAAAGGATTATTCCTAAGGATCCATGACGGTGTGGTGCATCATGATCCATACTTCCAACAAAAAAAAGATGCAGTGGGACGGGGAGGATTATCTTCTATGCAGAAGGTATTGGCCGCCTTCCGTATGCTGACTGGTGGTGTAGCAGTAGATTTTCTTGACGATTATATACGCATTGCGGAGTCAACTACACAAAAGAGTTTTTAAAAATTTGTGAAGGCTGTTGTGGAGGTTTTTGGAGATCAGTACCTAAGGCAACCTACAAACGAAGACATCAAGAAACAATTGCGCATTAATGAAGAGCGAGGCTTCCCGGGAATGTTTGCTTCCATCGACTGCACTCGTTGGGATTGGAAAAATTGTCCGTATGCTTGGCAAGGACAATATCAAGACAAGGATGGCAATCCATCTATAATTATGGAGGCTGTTGCATCAAAAAATCTATGGTTCTGGCATATTTTTGTTGGCATGGCGGGTTCTAATAATGACATAAACGTCCTTGATCGGAGCCCGTGGTTAGTGAATTATATAAAAGGTAAAGGAGAACATGTAAAATTCAACGTGAATAATCACGAGTACGATAGTTGGTACCTCTTAGCGGACGGAATCTACCCAGATTGGAGTATCTTCATGAAAACGATAGCCGATCCTCAAGGGGAGATGTTCAGCTTATATGCGAAGAAGCAAGAAGGTGCAAGGAAAGATATTGAACGTGCGTTTGGAATATTACAACAATGGTGGGGAATCTTACGAGTTCCCGCAAGACAATGGAAGAAAGAAGAAATGGTTACCATTTTGGACGGCTGCTGTGATTCTACACAACATGATAATTGAGGATGAGGAGCCGTTTCCCGAGCTAAATCAAGAATATATTCTTGATTCCACATGCACAACCACATCTACTTCCACTGTTACTATTGGGCGCAGAAGACAACAAGATGTACAGGAACCGTTGTCCATTGCAAGGTACGTCAGTGAAAGGGACAAGATAGTTGATGAGGAGGCACATTTTAAACTGAAGAGGGACTTAATCGAACATCTGTGGTGGTGGAAGGGCAATCAACGGAATACACGTGAAACTTAGTTGTACATATTTATTTCATGCTGAGACAAAGGATTGTTTACGGAGGGGTAATGTTTTTGCAATGTTATGCAATTCAAATGTACGTTGGATGGATAGTTGTACAAGTTTTTGGTTACTTCATCTCGGTAATTCCTAATTATTGAACTCATGTATAAAAGCCTAGAAAATGTATTTTCAAAATAAAATCGGAGTTAATTGGTGGTTTGAGGAATTATTCATAAACCTATTATTTTCAACTATAATAATTACTAGTGGCTAGAAACTTTCGGTTGTAACACGATGGATTTTGAGTAATTCAAATATAAAGTGTATGATTTCATGTATATCGTATATTGGATGGCAAATTTTTTTTTAATGTGACAATATTAGTTCAGTTATTAAATGTCCTTCGTACTTGGTTAAAAAATTCTTGTCTTCAGTGTAAAAAGGCATTTTATTCCAAGTCGAACATTTTCAGACATTGTCGGGCAACGGGGCAAAAAACTTCATCTTTTCTACATAAAACCTAGAGATCTTCATAATTTTTACTTTTTATTTTTTCAACAACAATATGAGGTGAAAACCTTCTTATCAACCGTTTGGATTATAAGTTGAATACATATGTAGTTAAAAAATTAAAAAAACCTGAAATGGCGATTTTTTAACCTCCACACCTTGCACACTTGTTTTGAATATGCTACATTTATTTTTACCTCTAAAAATTGGTGTGTTGGGAAATAACATCATGCTTAAGACAATGGAAAAAGATGTAGACCTTGTACAATGCAAAAATTTGTTTCAAAGTGAAGTCAAAGTCTACTGATCTACTCAGCGCACGGAAGAAAACGAACCATTGTTTAGACTTCAAACACTAAATCTATCAATCAGTGCGGTGGATTGCAACCAAAATTTAGAGGCATGTTCATTACGAAGTTTATTCAAAGATCTTACGGTTGAAAATCTGAAACTCACTATAAAATGTGATTTTCATGTCTTTTTTTGGGACGGATAGATTTGGACTGGTTTTAGAACGAAAGTGGTCGTGGTCCTTTAGAGGTTAAATAATAAAAAAAGTATGAAAACTATAAACCAAAAAAAAAAAAAAAAAAACGGAAAAAAATAGAGCGAATATAAATTACGAATATTAGTATTTTTAAAAATAATTAAAAAAACAAAAAAAACAAAAAAAAAAAAACCGGCGCTAGTGCTGCGTTTGGGCGTTTTCCCGCAAGGGGTGGAATTGCTCTTAATCACGACAATTGCAACCCTCCTCTGCAAGCAGTGCTCTCCTTTCTCTGTTGTTGGTCCAGCGCATGTTGAGGTGTGGTTTCTTGTCCATACTTCCTACCGGTAGTATCCTTCACGATGTGCCTTCGATTCTAATCTTGTACATCTTGTGCTTGCAGGCTCTTTGCAAGCTCTTTGCCGAGGTATGGGCTCTTCCGAAGTGCTCGTGCAAGTCCCTGCTCACGAGTATCCCTACTTGACTCCCAAAGCGTGGCGTCCGATGATCTGCTTTATCTGTACTCTTACGTGAGCTCCAGTAAACGTAAGTGAAACGTCGGAGGGGAGTATCTTTTAGATGGTTCGATTACTCGTTCGCCTCTATCTAAGTCTGTCGCCAGTATCGCTTCGAGTCCGGCGTCAGTACTACTTTCGCCTCTGTACCCAAGTCTGACGAAATAGGATCATGTATACTGAATTTCTGCTGTGGGGTTTGAGATGAGGAGATGGAAGACTTTCTTCTCTTGCGTCTCGTAGGTGACCCTTGATCTTTCCAATAAGCACCTCCAACCTCCAAGGTTCATCGACATGGCCGACCTCTAGGGTTCGTTTCCGGAGGCAGTGTTTTCGGAGACTTGGCCGACCTCTAAAGGCAGCGGTTTCGGAGAAAAGTGGCCATGTGCGGTGCGCCACTGAAGACGACATGCGTGCCTGCGCCGAGTTACTTTGGATGGTCTTCAAGTTTCTCACAGCTTGTGGAGGAGAAATCCGTGACTTCACACACTGCAATGTCGATTCCAAGTGTTGATACTCCGGGAGTGCTTGGAGGCATTCTTGTTTTCGGGTTGATAAAATAGTGTATGACGGTTAAGAATGCGACAATGCATACCACAGGGCAATCTCGGAGCTCTAAAACATATGGTTCCGACAAGGCAGCCGCGGATGCTTTGCCCATTTTGAACAGCAGCTCTGGCTGTGGCGGGAATGATAATCTCGAAAGTCCCGTTTGCAGCTCTGCACAGAGGTCGGTCTGCTACATCACTGCCCAGTCATTTGCATGTTGTGTATTCTGGCATATGGAAGACAAACATTTGTGAATGGTATGCAATGATGCTATGTGTTACAATGTCGTAATTCAATGTTGCTCCACGTTTTACCGTCAGAACGATGTCTTATTACCGTCCAATAGAGAAAGAAATGTGATGTCTTATTACGTAGCAGTCGTATGGAAGCTGATCATTGCACATACTTTGGCAAATGACAAATCCACTGTGGAGCATGGTATTTGTCTTGTGATGTGTAGGGACGAAAACCTTCTCGAATCCAAGCACACTGTTTTCTTGAGTCATAGCGGTGCACAGAAAAGCTTCGTGGAGCAATTATGTTTGGATATCGAGGCACATGATATATATCCTTTTTTTGACCGACGTCGAGGAAGTCTGCCAATTGGGTGTCATTATCCAAAGCTGATCTTCGAAGCAATCAAGCAATGCCAGGTTGCGGTGGTCGTCGTGTCGGAGGAATACTTCTCAAGGTCTAAATGGCCAATGATAGAGTTGGCCTCGTTGGTGAAGAGGAAGAGTCAAGATCCAGGGTTGATAATTATGCCTGTGTTTTTGGGCATGACATGTGCACAATTTCGTGAGGAAGATAATCATGTCCGTTGGTTGAAACAATGGCAATGCTGGGCTAAGGAGGACAATCGAATCATTGTAGAAGATTGGCAAGCAACTCTGAAAGTGATTGGACACTCTAATGGTGTTTCTTTGGATCGGGCAGATGAAGTGAAGTGTCGACATGAAATTGTGGAAGCGGTTTGTGAAGAAGTCCTTCCGGAATTAAGGTTGGATGTTTCCCATGTACAAGGGCGAATACGCTTATGAAAAGTAAGTGGAACTGCACATTTGAATGTTCCATATACGATTGGTGTTAGTTGCAACTTGGACTATAGTTTTGTGAAAAGCTGTAAAGACTTTGAAGTATATTTTGAAGTTCTAATACCTTAAATTTCCCATTGTGTTGCATAGGTGATTCGTGAGAAGATCGAAGGTATGTTGTTGTCCAAATGTTATGGAGTTCGAATACTGGGATTATATGGAGTTGGAGGTATTGGAAAAAGCACAGGTTGCATGTCTTTGTGTAAAGACTACTTCAAGGAGTTTCGTGGTAGAGTATGCCATATCGAGTTTGGAGAAGAGAATGAACTCCAAATGTTACAAAAGATGTTGAAGAAGTTGACAACCACCAAACATGAGCTTATAGAGAGATTCAACAAAGATGAGGTATGATCAAATCCCTTTCAGTGTCGATGCATCCAAAGCTTTACAGAATGTAGGATGGTAGAATATTTAGGGTTTTTGAACTGAAGAGCATGTATTCAATGTTTTGGATTTGATTCAAGTTGAGAATATTTTGTAACAAGATGTTCTCTATGGGTCTGTATGGATGTTGGACTGGTGAATGCAGTGCAAGGATAGGATCAAGAGGACTATGAAGAATCACAGAGTATTGTTAGCCATTGACAATGTGTCTGACTCACAAGAAGTAGTCAATTTCGCAACGGATTTATTGAGAGGCGAGTTTATGCAAGGGAGCGTTGTGATAGTGACTGCACGTTCCCTTGCTCAATTACAAAATCTGAAGATTCATGAAGGCGAATGTGTTGAGATGCCGGAGCTATTGGAGGATGAAGCAATGTCTCTATTTTTATATCATGCTGCACCTAGGCTTCACTTGAAGGATGTGAAGCCTGCAGTTTTCAAACTTATAACACGATGTGTTGAACGATGTCATTTTGGCATAGGAGATGGCATTAGTCATCACTATCACCCGTTGGCATTGAAGGTGTTGGGTGGGCAGCTTGGGAGTGATCCAGAAGAGTGGCTTGGGAAGTTGAATGAAAGTGATACTTTCAACCAATACCGCGAGAAAGAAGACAAGCATCCTGTCTTTTCCATTCTAAGAAGAAGTTTTGATTCATTGAACAATGAGGACCAAGCACTCTTCATGGATGTAGCCCTTTTTTGTCCTGAGCCACCACCACCTTGGATCCATCCTAGCGATGTGGATCCTAGCAAGAGGATCAACACTTTTGAATGGATCAGCGTGGTTCATGGTAGAAGTGTTGGTGCTACCATGACAATGGTAAGAATTCGATGTGCTCTTTAGTTGGTTGAATCCAGTAAGTTCGTACTGATTTGATATGTTGTTTTAGGTCATAACAAAGGTTTAGAAAGCATGATAAGATAAACTTGTTGATGATGTACTCTCCGTTGTAATTGAAACCTGAACTAACTTGTGGTTGTTATGTTTTGATTTGTAGTTGAAGGGATTGAAGAGAAAATCTCTAATTGAAGATTTGGGTGATGGAAGCAAACCGATAGGCATGCATGATCTGTGGCGTGAGTTTGCTGTCATGAAAGCAAAAGGGGGAGAGGTTGATCTGCAACCTTGGAATTATGAGAAGGTGTATAAACCGGATGATCCACGTAGAGAAGAAACTTGCCTATCTGGAGGTGGTTGGCAAAGCCTTCGCAGAATATGCATGATTGGAGAGCAGAATTTTGTTCATTTTGTGGTGGATTGTTCTGTGAAGGAAATAGACCTGAGTTGCTGCTCAAACTTGAGAGTGTTGAAGTTGGTGCAAATGCACTTGGAGACTGAAGTGCTGGACGTGAGTTCATTAACGCAGTTGAAGAGCTTGGAAATTGATTATCGACCATATACAGGTCCTTCAAACTTGTTTCATATTGTTGGACTTGGATTGTTGAAGAAATTGGTTTTCCTTCACTTGGATGGATTACATACAGATTCACTGAGCAGAGAGATCGAGAGTTTGACACGTCTGCAAACTCTACATGTCAAAGACTTGCATTCAAAGTCAGTAGCGGAGACGCTACCTGATTTAAGCAGGTTGGTTTTGTTACGAGATGTATGTTTCATTTTTTGTGAGCAGGCAGGCATGTTATCAGGCCTAAGCTCAAAAATGACCAACCTAAGACGCTTGAGCTTAAGAGGCTGCAGTTTGTTGCGAAGCTGTCACGGTGTGGGCGATTTAGTCGCTCTGGAAGAACTCGATTTGAGGTCTTGCAAAATGCTTGAAGAGTTGCCCAATCTAAGGAAGTTGAAGAACTTGCTGAAATTGCACGTTTCGTTCTGCATGTTGATCAAAGCAGTGGCGGGTTTAGGCCACTTGGTCTCTTTGCAAGTGTTCCGAGCAGAAGGATGTTCCAAGGTTGCTGAGCTGGGGAATATGTGCAAGCTGATTAACATGCAAGAGCTGCATGTGTTGAAGTGCCCATTAATCAAGGCGATTCCTGGTTTGAGCGACTTAATCGCTTTGAAAGTTCTTTGGGCTGATTATGGAGCGTTTGAAGGATGCCATGATCTGCACAAGCTGACAAAGTTGGAGAGAGTTGGGGTTGAAGGATGGAGTGAACAAGCATCAATATGTATATCCAACTTGGTGAATGTGAAGATCCTTGAGATAAGTAATTGTCTGGAAGGAGTTGATGAGTTGGCCGGTCTCTCGACCTTGACAAGATTACAGGAGCTTACGATTAGAGAATGTGGTTTCAAGGATATGGCATGTTTGAGCAACTTGATTGCTTTAACGAGTGTCGAGTTGTATGGTTGCCGCGAGTTGGAGAGGTTACCTGATATGCACAAGCTTACAAGGTTGGAACGGATTGTCGCATTTGCTTTCAGCAGTCTGAGAGAATGGAAAACTGGCACTGTTCTGCAGCTGGAGACTCTGATATTGGAGGGGTTAAAATGTACCGAGCTACCCGATTTGAGTAGTTTCCCTCGGTTAAAGGAACTTGAGCTTTATAACTGTAGGAAATTGAGGAGCTTGACCAGCAGTGCACCCTTGCCTGCTTTAGAAAGGCTTACTCTCTTTAACTGCACGAGATTGAGAGCACTGCCGGATGTCAAGTCACTTCGTGTCTCTGAATTTTCTCGAGGTGAGCAGATGCAAAGTGCGGTTGAGAGCTGAGGAGATTGAGACGATGCAAGCAACGTGCTTTGTGCGGTACATGCCTGAGCTGGAGAGCGATGATGAGGGAGGAGAAACCACGGTGAAGAGCCAAACCCACCCCAATTTTTTCTGTGATGGATGTGATATGATGCCCATTCTTGGAAGAAGGTTTCACTGCTTTTCTGAGGATTGTCCTCTGAGCGACGGTGGCTACGACCTTTGCCAGAGCTGCCACGAGGATTGGGTCAACCACGGTGGTTTGCACAACAAGCAACGTAGTTACTGGCACCCTCCCTGGCACCACATGGAGGAGCTTGGGAGACCAAGCTTGGGTCCCGGTTTCTAGAACCTGCAGTGCATTGAATGCATGAGTGATGTTCCTTACATACATTTTGAGGAGGATTTCCTTCCCAGGTATTTCTAAGAGTGATTACCGAAGAGCGTTCTTATTTCTTCATATTTGCAAGACTATGGAGGTTGCCCCTGATTGCGCCTCGATTGTGCAGCGCTCTTCTCATTGTGAATGAAATTTTTAATGTAAGAGTACAGTCCTTGCTTTTACAGTACCAAATTTCTTCCTATCATGGTTTTATTGTTATAATTCAGTTACTAGCCTAGAAGAGGTCTTTGAATTGTTTTCAATTTTCTTTATTTTGTCACAAGTATGTAGACGTGTTTGTTTGCAGTAATGTCCTAATTCAGTTCTAGACTTATGAAGTGTCCCTTAAATCCAGTCATTTCAATTGGACCAGTACTTGACCACTCGCACTGGATTCAAGTGCAAACTAATACAGTGTCTTTTGACGTTGTTTACGCTTCTTTATGCTTTATTTGTGCTCTTTCTTTTATGCTTGGTGAGGTATTTTCTAGAAACAAATTGGATTTCGGATCTTGCATACGGGGGTGCATATGGCATACTATCTGTAAATATGTGGACAATTAGTGTGTGCCGCACATGCCATTAATAATACTTGCAATCAACCACCTATCCTAGTACACTATTTGCAAACAAGTGGCAAATTTATGTTAGTGCCCAATCAATTGCCTACCCTAGTACAGTATTTGTAAAAATTATGACAATTAGACTCCAATCAACTGCCTATTGGCTGCCATGCATTAATCACCTTTGTTGTCTTCTTATCCACAAACCTTTATCTTTGCATTCCCACTTTTCAGACAACATAATTGTACACATAATTCTCTTCTACTTTTGATTCTCTAAACGCACACCAGTAAAAAAGTTAATATTCCAATCTTTACAAAAGTTCACAAATAGTGTAGTAGTTGACATTTAGTGTACTATTCTATCACTACACTATTTGCGTAGTTGGCAATTAGTGTACGGGATTGTATTTAGTGTCCACTACACTAAATGAGATTATTAGTGTAGTGGGTTGGTTTGGAATGTTAGGAAATTGAAAGTACTATACACCATAACTTACTAACAATCTTCCAAATTTTTCCAAAAAGTAATCTTTCAGTGTGAACGTGTACAATCTCAGAATAGTCAGATGATGTCAAAGATATGTTTGGTCAAAAGCCAAAGTTACATATACACTAGACTAAATATCGCATTTAATGTAGTGACATATATTGTGTACGTAGTGTCATCAATGTGAGCTCCAATCAACCACCCACTACTCTAAAGATGACATTTAGTACATCCACACTATATGATTAGGAAGTGCTTTAGATTTTTACATTTGATGAAGATTTTTACTACGAGCACAACTATCTATACTATTCAAAGAGGTGGATCATTGTAGATACAATTGGTAAACATATTCACCAACAATAAATACTTTTAGCATTTATAAATCAATTTTTGTGGATGACACTAAATGTCATCTTTAGTGTAGCCACCTAGAATATTTTTCTACTATAGATACATTAAATGTGCACAAGTGAGAAATTACATATTCCAATCCTTATTGGAATTTTCAAATTAGTGTAGAAGTGAGCATTTAGTGTAGTATTCTATCACTACACTAATTGCATAGTTTGCAATTAGTGTATGTGTTTGTATTTAGTGTTTACTACACTCAATGCAATATTTAGTGTAGCTTTTGAATAATGAATGCCTAGTGAGCATCTATGATAGTCAACTACACTAAATATTGCATGTAGTGTAGTAACACAAATAGTGTACTTATCCTAGTACACTAATTGCAAAGAAGTTGGCAAGTAGTGTACTATTTGCAAAAAAAATGACAAATAGTGTTAGGCATCCATAACATTCATGATACCTCCAATCAACTTTCTTGTGCCGATAAAATAAAATAAATGATGCCTCCAATCAACCATAATTAGCGCCCGCCATGCCATAATTGAATAAAAGAAAAAAAAAAGTATATCCTTAGTCAATTGTACTTTTTCCAAAATATAAGTTTAAGAAAAGGTTACTTTTTTATGACGTTACTTTTTGAAAAGCCTACTTTTCCAAAAGATTAATGTTTCAAAAGCTTACTTTTCAGAAACTTACTTTGTCAAAAGCTTTACAGTTTAAAGACTTACTTTATCAAATGCTTACTTTCCCATGAGGTTACTTTCTCATATGGGTACTTTATCAAAAGCTTACTTTTTCAAAACTTTATTCCTCCAAATGTTTCTCTCTTCAAATTTTAATTTTCCAAAAATTTAATTTTTCCAAAGTTTACTTCTCCAGATGTTTCTTCCTTCAAAAGACTATTCTTTCAAATGTTTAGTTATTCGAAAGATTAACTTCAGAAAAGCTTACATTTTCAAAAAAATTGTTTTTCAAATGTTTCGGTTTTCAAACTTTTCCTCTTCAAGGTTATTTTCTTTTTCCTCTTCTTTACTTTTGATGATCAAATTGTCCAAATAATTTTCTTCTACTTTTGATACTCTTAATGTGCACAAGTAGTAAAAATATTATTCCAATCTTCACTGGACTTCTCAAATAGTGTAGTATACGGCATTTAATATAGTATTTTTCCACTTCACTAATTGCGTAGTTTGCAATTGGTGTACATATTCCTATTTAGTGTTTACTACACTAAATGCAACATACTAAATTTCTCTGTTGTCTTTCGAAATCTTTTGTGTACATTTCAACACAACAAATTTTCCAAATCTTGTTTGACAATATTGTGGAATTTGGATGCTAGAGCCAATTACATAATGAACTAACTACTAGATGATCCTTCAAGCTTCATGAAAAGATGGGAATAGGTTCACATCCAATGTTCATACAAGTGTGCATGGGAGTGCAATGCAAAGATAGCTCTGGGATTGCCAAAGGATGCTATTTGGATTCACTCTTATGGTGTCTTCCCCAACATTTCACACTTGACTTACTAGTTATCATCTAAACTTCCTTAACAAATTTACAGC
>CAXARX010000507.1:0-37362 GCA_963971425.1 Bryoerythrophyllum caledonicum | reverse complement strand
CATTCTCACACCTAATACCATCATGATGATGATGCTCATGGGAATTAAATTAATGCTTTAAAAATCATTATAATTGTTATACACCAATGTTTACTAGCCGGTACTTGCGGCTTTCCTAAGAAAGAGGCCATTGTTTCTGCAATGGTAAAAAAAAAATTAAAAGATTCTATCTCTTCATTTCTTACAATTTAATTAAAAGACCCCCCGTATTTGTGTTCAAATTTTGAATAACTTAAAATTGTCACAGCTACCTCTAGGGCCCTAGGTCCCCCCAATGCCACATGCCTCTTGGGACCAGGTCCAGAATCATTACATGAACTGAATGAAACTGAGATTTTCTAGAGCCCCTCCTATAGGTCCGGTAAACCTTCTTTTCTCCCTTATCTATAAAGCAAAAGTGCAGCCGTCATTTGAAGGAGGCCAGGGGCACCTCCTCTAAGACCCCAAAATAAATATCTCATGGCCCCTCACATTTAATGCCCTATCGAGGAAAAAAATATGTTCATAATTTAATCCCCTACAGGATTAAGGGTTTAAATGGAAAATTCAATTGATCATAGTGTGAGAAACAGAATTAAAGATGAACCCAAAAAAGTTTTATCATCCAAATCAATGAATAATAATAAATAAATAAGTTTTCTTATGACCTACTCAAGATAGCTAAAAGCATTGAGGTCTAATTTGGGCTTTGAGGTTCTTTTAGAGGTTAAGAAAATTCCTTTCATTTGTATAAAAAGAATGAAACAAAAAAAACGTTTTCTTGCATTTCCTCATTGAAGAGGCTTTGTGAAGAAACCGTAGGTGGTTCTTGAGACATGATTTTTGTTTTACTAGAGCTTCCATAGGTGTTGAAACGTCTTGTTAGCATTGAAGCAACCATCAGCTCCACACAACACGTCGTGCTTCGACAAAGCCTTGCTTTAAATTATTTTTAAGCTTGGCAACAAGGTTTTATTTATTTAATTAATTATTTGTTTTCACCTCCATATGAATTTGTGAGGTTTCTAACATGTAATTCCTCTTTTGAAGCTCCTTTTTTTCAAGTAACTATGATATAGGAGTGTATGTTACTCCCTACATCCCACAAAAAAAAAGATAATGAAAATGGTTATTCTTCATAGTAGTTTTCATAGTCTTATCCCTCTTATACAATGTAGAGGTATAGTAGAACCTCTATGAAATTATGTATGGATGAGACACCGTCCTTTGAATGAAATGAACCTCTCTAAAGTGATAACCTCTCTAAAAGCATTCGTACAAAGCCAGATATGACGTCGGAGAGGTTGTAGAATATGAGGGATGGGGTGTGGTGGGTCCAAAGTGAGAAGGAAAAAACAAAAAGCAAAAGGAAGAGGAGTCAGATGGCGGAGAGTTCGAGGAATGAAAAGTAGTATGGTATGGCACTCTCCTAATCATTGAAATGACGTCTCTCCAATTCTCACGAGCCACCTCCTTTAGCCCTAGCCCCCACCCCCACCCCCGGTCAACGCTCCTTTGACCGCCTCATGTGCCACTTGTGCTATCATTGCATTTTGTTCCACAATATTATCCTTCACCTTCGAGATTGACTTTTTTTTTTTTACTTTGCATAACTTCCAAAACTATAATAAATAAATAAAATAAATAAATAATCACGGTGAATGAATCCGAGAATAACTCAAAGCTATACAAATACTATACTAGGGGTATTAAAGTTACGACTTTCTTAATGTCCGACAAAGAGTTCTCATATGTTCTCCACGTATAAAGGAGCTCAC
Source organism: Bryoerythrophyllum caledonicum (assembly GCA_963971425.1). Taxonomy (NCBI): domain Eukaryota; kingdom Viridiplantae; phylum Streptophyta; class Bryopsida; order Pottiales; family Pottiaceae; genus Bryoerythrophyllum; species Bryoerythrophyllum caledonicum. The sequence goes on along the minus strand of CAXARX010000507.1, from coordinate 35,605 downwards.
CAGCAAACTATTTATGAACAATATTTATTATAATTTGATAATTATTTGGAAGTAAACTTCCCTTTTTTTTAGAGAATTTTTTTTAAGGATGCTCCAATCATGCATCCTTTTTTTTTTTAAATTCCTTTTTGTTCTCATTTTTTTTAAAACCACTAGAGAACACAACTTGTTGTTGTTGTTTACTTTGAATAAATAAATAAAATTATTAAAACTTGTAGTTTTCAATTTTCCGATTTTTTCGATTATTGTGCTTGCCCACCCCAACAACAAAATTGGTTCACTCTCCTTTGTCCCATTACGTGAATTAGGCTCATATAAGGACGCCGATTATTGTGCTTGCCCACCCACACACCCATCATATAAGGACGCCCCTATCAAAAGTGTGTGTGTGTGTGTGTGTGTGTGTGTGTTGCGGGACGTTTGACGATTAAAGACAACGGTGTATGTATGTTAAAAAGGATGAATTAAAAAAAATGAGAAAAACATGTGTATACTATTTGATTATGATAAGTGAAATAAGTGAAGAGTGAGTATGAAAGTCCGTCCCACATGAATGTCGGTGGTCAAAACTTGAAACTCTCACCTTCCAGTTCTGCTCCCATACTTGAGTCTTCAGTGACAACCCCAGTAATTATTAGTTATTAACTAATAATATTCCCACTAACCAGATTCATCGAATATTCCTCTGAGTTCACTTCTACTTGCAGAATCATTATTCGCCGAATATTCCTCACCAACAGTCTTAAAACAATTAAGGGCCTGTTAATTTACATGACGGACCAATGAAATCTGACCCCTTTTTCTTTCTTTCCTCCCATGCTATGCTTACGGTACTTGGGTCCATTTCTAAAGTCACATTTCAAGACAAATATAAATCTTTAGGGAGAGAAGTTCGCACTAGAGTTAGGGGCACCGTCGAGGGCTTCATTTTATGTGGTTTTAGGTGCAAGAAGTTGTCGGAGTCGTCACCAATCTTATGTAGATGCGCCACTGGCATGAAGATAAAGAGCGCTATTTAGAGTGCACTAGTAGAAAAGGTGATGATGATGCCCACGGTCTTCTCTAGGCAAGGAGTGCCCAATTCCACTCATGAATAAGAAACTTATGTGGAATTGGGTAGTGCTTGCTTGGAGAAGGCCTTGGGCAGCATTATCCTTTCGACTAGTACTAAATACTAAGTACTATAGAAGTAGTGAATCATTTGGACATTTCGAGAATGTAAGGTTGTTACATAGTGGCCCCTTACGTAACAACATTCATGAGTGCCTCGCTCAAAGAAATTGATGTTTGTGGTTGCATGCAATTTAAGTACAATGTGTACGTTCTCTTCAATTCCTATTTTGTTGAATGCAAGTAGTTGTCTCTGGATTCAAATACTACTTGAAGAGCTAGAGACCATATTTTTATAACCATTGCAATAACATTATTAAGGAGATGTTGTTCACCAAGGTGCACGAAACGTCCTTTTCAAGAATTGCTTCTTATAGATCCGTAGGAGGGGACAACAACCAAAAAAATAAACAGCCAAAGCATTCTCCTTGATAGAAACCTTTACACAATTTAAAACAAACCAACATGTATTTGTGGGAACAACTTGTCGAATTAGATAGAAAGTCAACAATTACATCAATCACAAACACTTACTTTCCACTTGGTGGGAACACTCCACATTCACAACAAAGCTTTCAATGTTGAGTTCAAAAAATAAAAATTTAATGCCATGTTGTCTTGGCCATTCCTCTTCACATTGTTTATGGTGCTTACATATAAAACCTAAGTGCTACATAAGCCTATGTGGGAATGGGCCTTTCGTGGATTTATGACTACATGTCAACCATAAATGAATTGAGTGATGCACCAAAAAGGTGGGTTGTTTTAAAAAATCATAGCATAATTGATGGAAAATAAAAGAAGAGATTTCTCATGTCATTTAAAAGAAATTCCCAAATAATTCATTACAAGCTCAAGTATTTGACAATATTTGAAATCAAACTTTAAACTTGGAACAATAGTGAAGGGCTTTGAATATCAATAAATAAATCATTTAATTTCTAGTCCTTTTACACTAAATATCTTTTTGATCGTAAAAGTTTAGGTTTCAATTCTTGTAGGAGTTTTTTTTAGAGTTCATCATATAGAATGCAAAATGGTAAAAAATTAATGTTGCCACGTAAGCATTTGGAAAGTGTTTACCTTTTGAACTCACTAGATTTCACCCCCATCATGGCATATTTTGCGTTACGTGCAGTGGCAACAGAAATTCCTCCAACTCACATTCCACTGCCACGTCATTGCGTGAGTCACCAGTCCAGATAGGACAAGGTGTCAGCACCAAATGTAAGCTTAGATACAACCGGACATTCAGAAAGTAGACGAGGTCCAGTTAGCTACTCTACGTCCTTACAGTGTGAATGGAACCCAGTCAAGGGGGTCATATGAGTGCACTAAATAGTGAAATTAGGTTGCTTTTTTCAATTAGGTTGACTTACCACAAAGAAGTTATCTCACGACTCAAGCTACTTTCTAATTCGGAATTATGATTCACCGCACCAATCCATGCAGAACACATGTTTCCCACATCACTATTGTACATCCTCTGTGATATTGATATAGTGTAGAAAGTCAAGATATTAGTGTGGGGCAACCTAATTTCACTATTCAGTGTAGGTAATAAGCTAAAATTAGTTCAACTCATTGTGTTGTCGAGGTATGCAATAAGTAGTACTTTGAGTTTCACTGATATCGGTGAACGATCCTATTAGTTGAGACTACAATGGGACTAGTCGATCTTGAGGAAATCAATACCTATGAATTTCTTAGTGCATAACTCCCCACCTATCGGGTTTGCATGAAAGTGCAATTGTTTCCTGCATTTGTAGTAGCCCTTGCCCATCGATTGATTTCACATGTGAGCTCGCCCTAAATAGTGTAGAATGTTCTATTATCTCATCAATAATAATAGTGCATGAAGGAAAGGCATTGGATGTGTAGAGTAAGGTCTTCCAACGAGGTGCTTCATGGGAATAAGCATTCCTATAAAGCGTAGCCTAAATGGTGAATGCTTTTTTCTATAAAACACCAAGTTGTAGAACCTTACATGGCCTAGAGAACAAGATTTTTATTTTTTAAAACCTTTTTCTTTTCAGAAAGTGTTATAGGAGTCTACAACTTTGGCTATAGGGAACTACTCTTAGTTTTAGTCCTCAACTTACTTTATTTGATAAATGGGTGGTTATATTTATAACAGTCCTAGGACTATTACGCCGTGTAAGCATTCCTCATTTACAAAGGGAAATTTTTGGAAGTTCTTTACGTTATGTGCAATGACACCGCAAACTAGTACAATTAGAAACTAAGTTTTTGTGTCATTCTTCATTATTAAGCCCTAAACGCGGGAGTGACCATTTTGTAATTGTTGCCCAACTTCAGGTGTTGCCTAGCCTTAAAAAATACAATAATTATTTTAAAAAAATTTCTAAAATTTTCCCCCACGTGGTTTGTCTGTTCTTTGAAAGGCAAAAAAAAGAATCTTGATTTGGACCAAAAACCTGATATTGGGTGATTTTTCAAAAACAATCAATTCAACTTTTGTTCACTGCATTTTGTTTTGGAAGAGAATCTTACAATCAGAGGCCATTCAAAAAAATATTCCATGAATTATGCAAGGGGCAACGGTCTGATTGGATTAAGTCAATAAAGATTAGGCTCTCGCAAGTGAATTCTCAATTGACCTCAACTAATTGCAAATCTCTAAATCGAATCTTCCATTGGTTCAATGTTCTTGAAAATAGATAAACATATTTTCAACTATACAAAATTGCATTTAGTTATGAGAGGGAATTTTTACTTTAGTGAAATTTTGAGATATAGGCCCCCAAAGTCATTGTGGCTAGGAAAAAATTGTTATTTTTCAAAATTGAACTTTAAATATAAATATCTCAAAATCTTTATCCTCAAATTACTTGAAAATTTCATGGTAGACTAATTTGATTGTAGTGGACAAGATCCTATGGTTAGATTTACCAAAATTTCATTTGATTTTTTGACCTCCACCACTCTTGGGTGTTTAGGGCTTAAGTAAAAAATATATAAGGGAAGATTTCTTTTTCAATTCAATTTTCAAAATGATGTCAAATTATTGTGCTCTTCTATTAACCCTAGATATTTGCCTAGGTGACCAAATATTGAACGATGGACATATTTCATTTGCAGTATCTCGTTTATCATGCATTTTTTTGGGGGTGAATTTTTATCATGTATTTTTATAGGAAGTTAGCTTCATGTTTGTTTGATGGATTAGAAAGACAATGATATGTAAAGATTTTGTGCCTTATTTGGTGTTGTATTGTTTCACCAAAAAAATTCAAAGATTTTCAATGCAAAATTGATTTTAAAAATGCCCCTATAAAAGTCAACTCATAAAATTAAGCATCCAAAAAAATCTCCAAAAATCATCACCTTCAAAATATTACATTTGAACCAATCTAGATAAGTTTCATCCATAAATTTTCAATATTTTATTTGTAATTGAATTACAAAATAATTTTTAATTTTACATTACAGATTTTATACAATAATATTGGTAGTTGCAATCATATATCATAGATCATAGATTATAGAATCCAAAATTCATAGCTTACGACTTTTGTTAAAATATCAAGTTCAAAATGTTTCTTTTTGTTGCATTTAATAATTCATCTTTGCAAAATTGCTAAATATGGGGAAGGCTATGGACATTTAGGGGTAAAAGACTCTAATCTAGAGACTTGCATTTGATTGTGTTAGGGGCATTGCAACCTCAAGATTCCATTGTTTAAAATCATGAAAAGGAAAAACATCCTCTTGATTTTATTTTTTTTAATTTAAAAAATTAAAAAATAAAAATTTTGACACAAAGAAAAGTAACCCTTTTACTACACAAAGAAGAAACGAATCAAAACAAACCATCCTGGTGAGGCTAAGAAACAACTAATGAAAAAGAGATAATTAAATCTTTTGGTTAGTAGAATGACCTCTAGAACTTGTAATTTTTTTTGGTTGATAGCGTTTAGGAAGTTGTAGATTATTTACCTTTGAACAAGTAGTTTCTTGAAGCTTTGAGGCTCCATAGCTGAGCTTAGAGTCTAATTTTAGTATTTCAATACTTTTACAAGGGTTTTGAATGATATTCCAACCCTTACATTGCTCAAACTTGTATTTGAAGCGAGTGAATGCATTTGGGATCCAAAAGGGGTTGATTTGAATAATTCCAATGCAACTTGGATTTTGAGGGGCTCATTTAATCAAACTTGTATTTTATTAAGCGACACAAAGGTGTTAATTTGGATGGATTACGTGTTCGAAAGAACAAAGATGCCTATTTGAGCACTTGGGAGTTGAAACAAGGTGATTTGAGGTGTCATTGTGAACTTTTTTTGATACTAGGATTTTGATTCATCACATTTGAGTGTTGAAAGGTGTTTGTGATGCAAGAAGGTGCTAATTTAAAATAAAGAGGGATTTTCAGAGGATGCTAGTTGTTGGACAAGTTCGATGCAGTAAATTTTCGCATGTGGAAGTTCAAAATGAAGATGCTTGTAGTAAAAAATTCTCTCATTCTACTACTCATCCTAGAGTGATCTAAGCATATAGAAAGAGGGAGAAGAAAACATTTGTTACTCTTGATTATTCGTAGTTGTCACACATTCATTTGTGTAGAGCATCGAAGCAAGACTTTGTAAAATTCAAAATAATTTTGTAAGTTGATTGCAAATAAATACTGACTATTTGTGGACGCTATTGGTTTTGAGTAATTGAATTTATTATTCTGAGTCATGATTTTTGGAAATTTTTTGAATGCCTAATTTTATGAATTGACTTTTTAAGGGGCATTTTTAATCAATTTTGAATTAAAATCTTAGAATTTTTTGGTGAAACAATACAATACAAAACGAGGTATAGATTTTTCACAAATCATTGTCTTTTTAATGTGTTAAAACAAACATGAAGCTAGTTACTTCCTATAAAATCTATGATAAAAAATCCACCCCCTAAAAAAAATACGTGGTGGATAAATTTTTTCCATCATTCACTATATGGACGCTTTGGCAGTTATAGGTTAAATTGACACTCTATGCCCTTAGTAAGGTTGTAGACTATGCATAATTTATTTATTTTTCCAAACATGGCATGATAAAATTGGGGTATGACTTTATTTTTTCAATGACATGAGAACATGTGTACCCATTACTATAAGAGGTCTACCCTACGTGAAGGTATGATTCAGACATAAATTAATTGATTTGGGTAATGTCTGAATGTTTTAAATATTTTAAGTGTTATGTCTGAAATGTTGTAGAAATTTCTCATCCAAATTGTCTGAAATTTTGAATATTTCAAAATTTGTCAAAACTCTCTGAATTGCTCAAAAGAAGAATATCTGAGAGATACTAGAAGACAAAATCCTATAAGTCTGCCGAAAAAAAGCACCTTGAAAAGCTGCCGAATATGAGAAAGTTAAAACGCCGTAACGTCGAAACCCTAAAAAAGAATTTTGACCTGCCAAAACCCTTCGCGCGTGAAAAGTAAAGTATTTCGGCACTTTGGTGCCAAATCAGACCTTCACGTACGGTATCCTTGTCTTTACAAAATCGTGAAAATGAAATTAATTCAAAAGATTGTAGAGCGTTTGAAAAGAGAAACTTTATATCATATAAATATTGTTGGCTTCTTGAAATATGCCATCATGCAGTATAACTCAACACCACTAATTCCTAGCTTTACAAAAAATTATACAAAATAGTGAATAAACAATAAGGTACTTGAAAAAGTTGAAGTGTGCTTTGGATTGTAATCCCACTTTTAAATCCTTTCTTAGGCCACTCTTTATACATGCGAATTATTTTCATGTATTGAATTTCAATTTTGAATTGACAACTCATACTTGTATACAATTTATTAATTTTGAGTTGAATTTTTTTGGCAAATTGAAATAGTACTCTTACCCTTGCAACTATGAGTCCAAACAAGGGATGAAAGGGTTTCCAACACCTTAATGATTGCTAAAATTGTGTTTGTACACAAATTGTTTGACATTGGTTGTTATTTGTGCAAACAATAACACAATTATAATAATTTGGAATTCATTAGAGTATTAATTAGTCCAGATTGAATATAAAATAAAAAACTCCATTAATCACACCATCAAACACACAATACCTTTTCAAATACCTGCCTAGTAGCTAAAGAAAGAAGGAATCCCAAAATAAATGAAAATTAATTTTAATCCACAATTCTCATCTATACTCTTCATTTTTACAAAAACAAAACGTCTCTTACAACTTAAATAGGAAAAGCGATCATTATAAAATGAAGATATTTATAGGATGACTAATAGGAATTAAGTTTAAGGTAGAATTAACCATCGTCATCCCACAGTCCAAAAGTATTCTTACAAAAAACTCACTTCATTTTTGTGCTCCAATCATCTATAAATTAGGAATCATAAAGGTGTCGCTTGTGGGTATAAATCTAGCTACTGTGGTTATTGGTGAAAGTTACTTTTTGTGAAAGTTCAAATCTCCATACCAACTATAGGAATGTTTGACAAGATATCTAAAAAAAATTCTTAATTTGAAAGCTAATATGATGAATAAACAACTCATTACTTTACTCCATTGTTAAGGTCGGCAAGAAATAATTATATAAAGAGATGATCAAAATTTCACAATTTTTTTAAAAGATGACTTTTTCCTATGATGAAAAGGAGAACCTTTAGAAATATCCATTGAATTTGAGAGAATATTCCCATACTTGAACACTTTAATTAAATATTCGACAAGAGATACCAATCTTGATAGTTCAGTACAGTGGTATTCATAAGATGAAAACATCAAAGCTGCTTATTAATCTCTCTTTTCCTTCTCTCTATTTTGATTTAGATTTATTGGTTTTGTACTCTCGACAAAACTACCCATCGACTCAGTCAATTTCCAAAGTGCTATCTTGAACATTTTTTACACTACGTTTCACACCCTGTTTTCACACTGACTTAGGACAAAACCTCACGGTTCTGTCGTTCTTGTTTTCTTTTGTGTATCTTTTTAATCGTTTTCTTATTCTCTAACTTATCTATAAAAAAATAAATTTTTATTTTTATTTTTTTTGTTTTTTTTTGGTTTTTTTTTTGGTTTTTTTTGGTTTGCCATAATTCATTTTGCAGGTGACGTCAAATGGATAATCCTACCACATCTCGAATGTTGCACCATTGTTGCAGAACTCCAATACAGTTACGTATGAAGTAATGATAAAGTTCATGAGAGCGTTACAATGATTTAAGTCAATGTCTTCCTTACAAATTTCAAAGACCTCCTAATTTACACTCTCTCATATGTGTACGTACTTGTGTACCACCTTGGATATGTTTTCATAATAATGAGGACTACTACAATCCAACGATGACTATCGATAAATTGACTATCTATTGTACAACGAAGGAATGGATAATAACAAAGGAATGGATGTCTCACTCAACCGTTCTTATATTGGTGTTTACAAGCACAAGGTTCATTAGTCTATAATACAATGAAAGACATTGTGTTTCATTCGACTGTTCATTTAGGAATTTGTTATGTACTCAAGGGCACAGTAGTATACTACATATCTATCAAAGAATATTATAAAAAAATCTATTTATGGGACATATCCTACTCAAGATTGTATAATTACTACTCGCAAAGTATTTTCTTATACACATACAATTGTTGTAGTATATTTCAAATTTTGTAAAGAACTTCTCATCTCTTTATATTTGTAACTATGTAGTATGCTCTTCAAAATAAAACTCTACTCAAATGTGACACGTCATAGCTTGTGTTAAATTAGGTACTCCATGGACTTGTCACATTGTGAAGTGGGTGCATGCTACTACCTTGCCAATGTGCAAGTTGGAGATAGCATGCACATATTACATGTACTTGAGCCCCTAGAGTACTCGAACTAGCACATAACCCACAACACAAAACTAATTCTTTATAAACCAAAACACTCTCTCTATCCCAAAATTATTGTTGTAGTGCTTGGCACTAATTCTTTTCGCAATGATTTTCCTATGTTTTATATTTTAAACAAGGCGGGCAATGAGAATGATACGAAAACCACATTCTATTTTTAAACATAGTAGTTCAATTTTGAATTACTCAAAAAAAATTGATTCTCTCCTAAAAGGTGTTAAGTTAAAACACGCTAAAAAAACTAGGACAATAGTTTTGGAATAGAGATAGTACAATGTTAAGTGATGCAACAGTTGCATGGAGGGAAATAGCGAACAATATAGTGGCACCTTTGTTGCAAATTTCTTAGAATAGGTTATATATAAATATATAAATAAATAAAATGTACAATCAATGCTTTCCTTGGTGCAATTTATTGCTAAATTTCAATACCTCCTACCAAATGTTTTCTACAAAATTTGTACTGGTGAAATAAATGAATAAAAATTCCATAGGCCAAGTTGAAATAGGATATAAAGCAAAGTTAATATCACATACTAATCATTAAAAACGTTCTACTCCAATTTATTTGATTATAAAAGTTTACTTCAAAGTCTGAAATACCTTATAGCATCTCCAATGGTGGCTCTTTAGACTTAAATGACTCTTCAAAATATTCTAATCTACAAAGTGCCAAAAATAATTGTACCCCACCCAATGCACTTCAAATACTGCCATATTTAACCATATGTTCAATCACAAGCTACAAGGAGCGAAGTCATTGAACAAAAGCTTTTGACATTAATAATACATTAATAAATTAAAATAATTTAAATTTTAAAACTTAGAATTAAAATGGAATATTTGTGAACAACCAGATTAAGAATTATGAAATTCAGAGGTGTAAATTTGTAATATGCATCTTTTAGAAAGAATGAAATTCAGTGAGGAGTTTTGCAACTATCAATACATTTATTTAGTAAACATGAAGATATTGCAAATGCTTGAAAACATTGGAAATATTTACAAATTCAACATATGTACAATACACTTATTCTTGGGTTTGGAAGTGTTTTATTTTTTGTTTTTTGGAGGGAGATTGTGTTATCTTGTTCATGTTCTAGTAGCATGTGTATTCCAATCTTGATCAATATACCAACTTCCTTCACATTTTAACCCCTAAATGCCCAAGCGGCTCTCTCATTTGGCAGGTTTGCAAAGATGCATTATAATATGCAACTAAAATTAACCTTTTTGACCTTAATGTATGAACAAAAGTTTTGCCTTATGAATTTTGGATTCTATCCATACAATTTAGATTTATGATTGCAATCACCACTATTTTCCTATAAAATTTGAAATGTAAAATTCAAAATTATTTTCTAATTCAATTATGAGTAAAAATATTGACAATCTCTAGAATAAATTTGTTTTGATTGGTTGAAATGCAATACTCTAAGGGTTATAAATTTGGAGATTCATTGGATGCTTAATTTTATGATTTCACTTTTTTTAGAGGTATTTTGGATCAAATTTGAAGTAAGATCTTAAATTTTTTGGTGAAACACTATTATACAAAATGAGGCATAAAATCATCGCAAATCATTGTTTTTTTTAATTCGTCTCACAAAAATTGCAATTTGTAAAAAGAATTAGATGATGAATTTAAATCCCATTATGTAATAAACTTGAATGTGTTGTGGTGTAATCATAAAATCACTATTTTGAATTACATTGAATAGAATATTTAGTGTGCAAGGAGAATTAAATTTTTTACCACAACTTGTTCAAAGGTGAAAAAAATTGTGTACCTTTTTATTATGTAGAAGTTGCCACTTGTCATTCCAATTTTCATTGAAAGCACAATATTCTATGCAACCAATCATAGTAACATGAGGATCATGCCATGTTTAGTATAAAAATGTCATATGTCATTGGAACACAACATTCATTTTTTTTACAAGGAAACTCTATCTTCCCAAATTAAATAATGTCTAGTCCCAAAAATAACGTCTTTGACACTAGATACGCCATTTAGTGTAGTGCAAGAATGAAAAAGATAGAAAATGAAGATTGAAAGGCCCAAAAGAATCTATTAATTGTTGATATAATGGATTATAGAGTTTCAAATCAAAGATTAACGTCTAAATACCTAGGCCTCCATATATTGAATGATGGATATATTTCATCCACATTTTCTCATTCCTCATGCAATTTATCAGGGGTGGATTTTTTATCATACATTTTATGGGAAGTTAGCCTCACGTTTATGTGACGGATTAGAAAAATGATGATTTGTGAAGATTTAATATCTCATTTTGTGTTGAAGTGTTTCACCAATTTATTTTAAAGATCTTAGTTCAATTTTGATAAAAAAAATGCTACTAAAAATTTAAACTCATAAAATTAAACATTCCAAAATTCTCCAAAATTCATGACCCTTAGAATATTACATTACAACCAATCAAATCAAATTTCATCCATAGATTGTCAAATTTTTCTTGGTAATCGAATTACAAAATAATTTTGAATTTTGAATTCCTAAATTTATAGAAAAAATATTGGTGATTGTAATCATAGATCGGATAGAATTCAAAATTTGTAATGTACAACTCTTGTTCATAAGTCAAATTCAAAAAGTTCCTTTTAGTTGCATTTTATAATGCATATTTCCAAAACTACCAAATGTGGAGAGGGCCTTGGGCATTTAGCGAATAGGGATTAAGGTGAAATGATCAATTACCTACCATTCTAACTTCCATTCAAGTTAATCAAATACAGTCAACAACTAATAGCCAAAGAACCTAAAATAAATCATTAGAGAACATAAAACTGAAAAGTTGTAATTCCATCTACAAGTTACAAGATGTGATTTACTATACTATTGTTGTGATAAAAAGAAAAAAGAAAAAAGAAAAAAAAGATAGAAACACCGGCCTAGTAGGGTCGAGAGGACGATGAGGGATCAAAGCAAGACTACTCACTCCTTTCCGGAATAGACATCACTTATGTTAAGTTATGAATTGGATATAATATCTTTTCTTCCACCTTCAAAATTAATATAAATTAATATTTCATTTCAAAATATATATTTAAGATTATTTTAATTTACAAATTATATTTTCTATTAACCAGAAAATAGTCCAAAGTTGATATCTAAACAATTCCCAATACATCAATACTACTTGTATTTAAATTGAGGACGTAGCTACTAGTATAGCCATTGTCATTGGCTCAAAATTTCCTCGAATTATATTAGTAATAGTTCTATAGAATGATATTAGTAAGAGTTGTCTCTAAATCTCTCTTTTAAAAATTAATTTTTTTTAAAGTAGCCATAAATACTTCGAAATTTTATGACTTTTCACATCGTAAGTCCAAATACCACGTTTGGAATAACACATTATTTTGGGGGTATGAAGTAGGGAATATTTCGATAGAAAAATGCATGTGGTAATTGAGCGGGTGAGTTATAGCGTGGCAACGGTGTGGATGCTTGAGAACGGAAAGTGGAGGGCTATAGAGCAGCAGCCCATGTGAGTAACGTGTGTAAATCCGAACACCCCTCCCTGGGCCTTGGACCCGGACCCTGGACCCTGGCCATAAATGCTCCTGAGGCTGTAGGCGTTGACGTCGGTCATCCCCCTTCCGACCCACGTGCTCTACCAATGTTCATTTTCATGTCGACACGTGGCCGAAACCACTGCTCATCCATCCAATTCCATTTTCCATCTCCTTCTCTTTTTTTGGTTTCATTCGTTAATTAATTAGTCTTGTTTTTATATGAGCGAAAATAGTCCATGCTGGACTGCGGCCAAGATATCTCTTCTGTATTTCGTTTAGAGCATCTGCACCCTTGTTCGCTATGTGGCTACCCGCAATAATGTGGCGAGCCTTTGCTGCAAATAATCCCTCACTAAGATTTGTTCAACAATTTTTTTTCCTCGTGGGTTCGCTATATTCCATCTTCGACTCGCTAACTTCTACACTAAATGAAATAAAGTGAAATTTGTTGCTATAGATTCGTGATTTCAAATTTCACTAAAAATTTCACCTCAAATGATTCACTGAAATAGTTTTTTTCTTCAATATTCTGTGTGAACAAGCCCCTTGGGCTTGATTTGACATTTAAGATTTAACCCCTGAAATGTCCAACTGTCTATTTTTTGGATGCTTAACAGAAGTGAATGTAGATGAAAAAGTAGTTATAAATTTAATAAAAATAAAGAAATTAGTGATTGAAATCGTAGATTAAATTGTGCAAACACAATTTAATAATTATTATATACAGTAGAGTACAAGTTTAACTCATATCTACTTTTGGAAATATTCCTCTTAGTTGCATCTTGTAATTCAACTTTGGAAAACTATCCAATTTGGAGAGTTGTGAGGTTATTTAGGATTATTTCCACTATTTTCAAAGGACATTTGCAAGCCTATTCCATACCTTTGAAGCACCAAAATAATATTTCTATTCTTCAGGAACAATTTATGGTATTAGTCCTTTGTATTGCTATCAAGTATTATGATGTATCAAATCAAACTTCTCCACCATAGTCATCTTTTTCATTCAATTTAAAAAAAAGAAGATCCTTTATACGAGACCCCTAACTTTCTACAACCCCCTTCTCGTTTAGAGAATTGCAAAAATGAAAAATAAAATGCATCTTAGAAGATATTTCGAATTTTATATACGAATAAAGATTGTGCATTATCAATTCTAGATTCTACTTGTATAGAATACAAATTATTTTCTTAAGGAAATGATTGAGAGTTTCGGATCAAGCCCATTAATTTTTGTGGGGAAAAAGTTCGTTATGAGATAGTATAGGCATTTATTGTCTACATCTCAATGTGATACAATTATTGTCTTTAAAACGAAATAAATCATACATTTGTATTAAAAAAATAGAATAAAAATATTTTATATACATGTACTTATTTTATGCTATTTTGAAGATTTTGGATTTTATTGTAATTTATGGATAGAGAAAATAAAAAATAAAAAATTTAGGGTCAACTTTCAATTAATAAAAAAAACTCATGAAAAATCCAAAATTCATGAAACTTGTATCATGTGATTCTATTCAATATGTACATTTTTCCTATAAAAAAAGGAATTATTCATTTTAACTTCTCACAAAAAGTTTATTTTCAAACAAAATTTCATTAAAATAATAATATGTTTAAATATTTTTTACTTTACGTGAAATTGAACACGAGGGTAGTATCCTTTTGTACAACATGATGTTCAAGTTTTGCTTCATGAATATCTAATATACATGTTTTAATACCACTATTAACGTGAGAATACTGAATACTATGGCTTAAACTGATGGAAATAATCTATGTAGTACCAACATGTTGGACATTTGTAAAAATATTTAAAAAGTTATGTCTTTGAGTTAATATTTATAGTTTTAAAAAGTATTGGCAACAATTGGTATAGCTGTCCATTAATGTAGTGACCGTTTTAACATTGAAAATCCTTTCCACATTAACGTCAGGCTATCTTAGAAATACTAAATATCTACTATCCATGTTTATGTCTTCATTATTTATAGTGGAAATCACATAAATATTGACATGCATATTATGTCTACCAATCTTATATATTTTTTGTTCATTGGAATTAAAAATATCCTACCTTTGAACTCATGCATTTTTTACAATTTCGAGAGATGTCCCCCTGAGGATACAAGTTACTGTTTAACAATTCCTGCTCTTAATTGGGTAGATTGTGCGGTTTTCAAATTAACAGAGGGTGCTAATCTAAGTATTTGTAGTTAGATGCAAAGTGTTTTCTTGGCAATACTTCGCCATGTCTCACACATTTAAGCAAATAGATGCACGTCCCTCCAAATACATTCCAATTAAATGGGGACACATAGGCCTTCACTATTCCCAAAAAAAGAATTTGTGAGATGTTTGCTATGGAGTGCAATACTATTTGCAAAGTCCTATGTGAGGTAGTATATGCTATCAATGAAACTTTAAGTCATGAAATTATGTGGTTGATGGGTTGATGTTTGAGAGACACTAAAACAAGTTTGCTAAGCTATGTGCCTTGCCTAGTGTAGTGGGAGTTATGGACAATACCACATTGCCATTGCTAAGCCAAAACATAGTGCTCATTATTACTAATTTTTCCTAATTTACCATTAATTGCCAAGCCGTTGTAGATAGTGAGAAGTAGTTTTTCAACTTGTACCTAAGTATGCACAAGTCCACCAATGACAGTCGCATGCTCAGATGGTCATCTATGTAGAATTTGGCAATGCAAGGACTTATCGTTGATTTCCAATACTCAGTGGATGGCCACTCACTGTACATAATAGAAGATTTGGGTTAGTCGTTAGTTCCGTGGCTCATGGTACCGCACAAAGTGCAAGGTACATAGTCAATTTATAAGACAATTTTAAAAAGAGGCTAAAAGAGGAAAAATACACTTGAAAATGCATTTGGCATTTTGAAGCATTCTTTTCGGGAATTGCTTCACAAAACTCACATTCAAGTGATATTCTTGCTTGATGTATTTTTTGTTGTGCTACATTATAAAACATACAATTGAGATAGTCACAAGTAGAAGTTGAGGAAATTTTTTATATCTTAATTATTTTTGAATTATCAAGATGAAGAAGTGATTGATGACAATGTGGATAGCGGCTTGCCTTCATGGCTTCACTTTACACGACATATCATATTCCAAGTACTCAAGCGACAAAGAAATGTCTTCAATTGGGAGTTTATTTAACGATGAAGCAAAAACCAAGAGCTCACTTTAATAAAAGTTGGTAAAAGAACTGTAGTTGATTTGCAATGGCTCACGACTACGGTTCTTTTGACCATTGTTTTGCGCAAGTCCAAAGTAATTGGAGCCAATTTGTTTTTTGATTTGTAATTGCAATTTTAGGAATTATAGAGCGTCTTATATACCATTGGAAAGATCTTGAAACACCTTCTAAATGATATATTATATACTTCAAATTCAAAAAATTAGAGTATAAAATCAAGAATGAAACTAGGTGCAATTGTTTTGGGACTGTGCAAAAGAGTGGTAAAGAGAACCGTAGTCGCAACCGACTGCAAATCTACTATAGTTTTTTTTACCAACTTTTGTTACAGTCGTATAGTGCTCTAAATATTGCTTCTAACATTTCTACTAGCAGTTGTTTGCAAAACGACATCTCA
This sequence comes from Bryoerythrophyllum caledonicum, assembly GCA_963971425.1. Lineage (NCBI taxonomy): Eukaryota > Viridiplantae > Streptophyta > Bryopsida > Pottiales > Pottiaceae > Bryoerythrophyllum > Bryoerythrophyllum caledonicum. The sequence goes on along the minus strand of CAXARX010000507.1, from coordinate 19,445 downwards.
CTACATTTCAATCAAATATATTGAGTTAAAATCCTTTGTTTTGGATTGCATGTGCGAAGCAAGTGGAAAGAGTGTGAGTGCTATGGACTATCGTCGTTGTCTTGAATGTTTCATATACAGTGAGCATGGTACGCTAGTGCCATCATCCTTAACAATATATACAGAATGTATAACTTTTTTTTTGGGTTTTTTAATTTTATTATAGTTTTTCTTTTCTTTTCTCAATACCATCATTCATTTTGTAAAAGTTCACAATATGTATAACTTTGCGATGTAATGCTATTTTTTGGTAGTGCTATGGACAACTTCGGCTACAATGAAAATTTTACTCATATACGTAAATATGGAGTTCTAAATTCAGACCATTTCTATGTACAGGTTTTGTATGTGGCGGTGAAGATGCGTAGTAAGGATGGATATGTATAGTGGTAGATAGTTTTAGTTTGTAGTCTCTTCTATATAATATACTTTAGATATAGTTGTTGCCTTGATGGACAACGTCGTTGGAAACTTCATCCATTTAGTATGCTCTTCTAGTTGTGCAGGGCAAAATTCATGCGGAAATTGCAATTCCTTATCTTCTCTAATAGTAGCTTCGGTTCTCATATTGTACTCAGTGTGTGTTGGTTGTCCTTCATGCTAGGGGCCTGCTTGCAATGACATAGAGATACGTCGACTTAAAAGATTGGAAGGTTGTGTCGAAGAACTTATTATTTCAACGTATTGTAAGTTTTCTTTGCAGCATTTGATATTGTATACATTCGTTTGTCCTTCTGACATAGTAGGCCGATTGTTTTGTGAACAATTTAAGTTGAACTTCAATTTTGGCACACTCCAAGTCACGAGAAGAGTGTACAAATTCATGCATTTGTGCAACCGTAATTATGCTCTTTGTTTTTGTAGCCTTGGCAATGACATGCCCTGAAATACTTTTATGTTAGACAACTGTGTATCTGGGATGAAACTACACTTTAGCCTCTGAGTTTTATCAAGAATTTACCAGAGGTGGCGTAATTCCATGAGGGACTATAGTAAATGACATTTTGATAGGAGAGCTTCTAATAGGACCGAATGTCGTGGGGTCTGAATGAACGATGGTATAGAAGTACTTTGTCATGGAAAAACTAATGGTGTGCTATGCTCGGGAATTCTACAAGTTTCTTATAGAACAACCTCTAGAAGGTCATTGGTGTCTGCTTGACTATGTCTATCTTCTTTTATCATTGGTTTATTATGTTGTCTGTGTATTAAATTTCCATCATTTCTTGCAAGTAAATCTTGTACATGTAAAGGTTGAATTTTGGATTGATTTCCATATGCCTTTTGCAAGACAAAAAATATGTTGTTTGCGAATTTTTGTAGCCATTTCTTGGTCTTACAATCATTGGGTGAAGGTTCCAAATATTCATATGACTTCTTTGAGTTCTATCCTGTTCGCATAAGAAATATTGAAATGCGCTTGAAGTCCGAGATGATTTGATTCCATTTTTTTTTACAAGCTGCTCCATCTTGGTAGCACGGTGAATGGCCTGAATGCATGACATTATCACATACTTGTGCCTATTTGTTGTTCTTTAGTGTTATAAGATCACTACCGTCTAACGTATCCAACTCCTCCATGAACATTGTATGTTTAATGGCAAATAGATCGTAGATTTATGGAGACAACCACTTGGAGCCTCTATCCTTTCTTGCTCTTTTTGGTGGAATATGTGCATGCACAATGACACCACTTGTTGGACATCTTTCAATTTGAGTTCCGAAAGCTCTCCGAAGATGTACAAGTGGTTGCAATCGAACATGTACATTATTTCCGCCTATGGAGCTAGGAATGTACCATGAACTTTGAGAGAGGTGAATATGAATGTCTCTGTAATGAAGGATTATAAGATACTGAAAGTCGAATTTAAAAAAAAAAATAGCTATAGATTATGAAATGGAAGAATTGGAGACAATTAATTATAAAAGTAATGGGCACTCATCTGTCCAACATATTGGGTCTTAAGAGCATTAAAGAACTTTTGTCCGTCTAGTATAATATGATTTCTAAGAGTAGTAAATTATATGAACCCAAAAATAGGTAAATCTCATGTACTTGTTGGATCATTCTTTCATGAATTGCAAGTAATGTAATTGTGTAGTCATTCATTGAAGAATTAAAGTATGTGTTCTCATTTTGCAGGTCTGTAAAATTATGTCCTATGACTTCATTGAGGACATTCAAAACCAAGTATCGATCTCAATGTTTAGTGAAAGATAAATTTAGGAATATGTTTGCTCACTCACCTACTAGTGCACCACTTGTTGGTCTAGGTGTATTGCTTGACTGCTCCTATCCTTGGTCGTTTTCCATGTTTACTTTGCAAAACTGGTGAGTGTAAACTATATGAGAGTTATACACCAAAAAATGAGAAGAGTGTGAATAAGAAAAGCACAAAAGGAACCATAATCTATGCAAAAGTGGTGAGTATGAACCATATGAGACTCACGCAAATGAAAATTAGTGGAGCTGAGCCCAATACAATTGGAAATTCGTGGTATGTGGGGGTATTGATGGACAAACACATGTCGTTCAAGCGACGTGTACACACACAAGAGTCAGATATGAACGTGTGCTTCTTTGAATGACTATAAAGATCATGACAAATACCATTACGATATCCTTGGAAAGTAAATATGTAGTTTCTAAACTTAAATGCAATTTTTTCCATTATTAGTTTAAAAAAAATATGAATTTGATAATCATAAAACGCGAAAACCAAATTCAACTATTGCATATACTCATTACAATCATCTTCACTCTCTTTCAATGTCTTCAACGTATAGGAAAATGGAGGCGTTGAATATCAAAGTATCTATTGCTACCATTGCACTTTGTAGTGAAGGTATCATCTCTCCATAATCCTTTGTATAATGCCACTCGAGGACAGTGAAGCTTTGAAAGTCCCCCGCTATCATGAGAAAACAAACAAACACTGCCCTCATTACAATATTATGTAGTGGCCCCTCCCATAGACTTGTTCATAACATTGCCTTTACAATCTACAATTTAAAAAAAAATTATAACTAATAGTTGATGTCCACTATTGTAGTGATGGACCTATAGTGGCATGCCTTAATTATTCAAAAATGAAAATTTTATCTTCTATGTTGTTAATGTACCATGTAGGATCATCAATTGCGACGCCTCTTGTGTAGAAATGCTATTCCAAAAAGTGCCACCTTATTAGCCTACAACAACATTGCTAAACAAGAGTGGGAACATCCTTTAACCTTTAATCTTCTTTGAGAGTCCGAGAGGCTTGATTTCCCTCGAATAATCAAAATAGTGAATACTATGGTGAATCCCAACGACAAGACCACGGTCTTCTTGGAGAAGAGAGCGAGACACATCTAATGTACTTAATTATTTCAACAAATTATTCCGTGCTTGTTTGTAATATCTTGATAAAAAAATGAAAATATCATTCGATTTTTGCCCAAGTTCCCAATTAATACTTCAAATGCTTGTTCTCTTATTTTGATTGGTTACTCTACAAATGTCTGATCTAAATATACAACGTTGATCTTGTTAGAAATGTTTGGGCTTTCTATAGAGGATCCAAATTGTCGATTAAGGGTTAAGTGAATAGATGGAGGCTCAATGTAATGAACAAAGTGCATGAAAGGGAATGGGCATAAATGCTACCAGTTGTTATGAATTACCCAAAGGTTAAATTCAACTCTCTTTTATAAATTCTAAGACAAATGGTTGATGAAGACAAAAATTATTAAACCAATGACAATGGGTATATTTACGTTACTCCTAATTCAAAGAAGCAGAAATTATTTTTATTCTTGAAGATTAAGAGACCCTTCGATGTATACTTCCAAGAACTACTAAGTAACAAAAAAAATGCAAGCATGCGGGTTTGAATTAATTGCCCCCCCCCCCCCCCCTCTCTCTCTTTGGCAAAAATCCACACCCGATGATCTGAAAAAAAACAACAAAAAAAACCAAGACTCCCTCTATTGCCATCGATCTAAATATAGAATACAAAATGCAGGATATTGAATACAAAATATAGATACAGATGTAGGATACAAATATAGAATACGAACATACAAGATGTGGACATATAGAAACCAAATTATCCCATATCAATTGGAGAGAGGATTACATGGAAAAAAAGTACAAGTATATAACATTCACTAGCCTACATTCTTACTGCCTTTACTTGGACGGAATGATGTGGTATATTCTCTTCAAAATCACTAACTACAAATGTGGAGTCCAGGTTTATCGGAAATTGAGAAGAGGAAACTAGGAGAGAATTTGTCACGTATGGTACTAAAAACAATAAAATATTTATCAATAAAGTAGAGTAGTTCAATTGAAGGAAATGAGCACAAGAAACAATGTTATTGGAAGGAGTGTTGATCAGAGCGAGAAGGATGGCCGAGCGGAGCTGAGCGCTTGCTAGCACCTGGTCATGTTGTGTAAGAGCGCCTTTAGTAATGCAGTTTGCTCAGAGCATCACTTTCGAAAGTAAACATGGAGCTATGATAGTGGTACTACAAGCTATGTGTAGAACGTTCCGTTCTCTAACACCATTACTTGCAAATCTAAAGCTATGATCTTATCTTGCTTGCTATAATGTAACTCCACTTGTTGGCTTACGTTGCCCATTTTGAAACAACTTGGGGCACGTAGAACGAATTGCTACCCAACAGATAAAGCTTCGGCACTTTCAGATCTTAAAGACCCATTGCTACAGTTTTCGACGTATCGCCCTTTCACGAATGTCATGTTACATCATCACTAGGTTTCTCCACGTCAAGGGCTTACTAGTTTTTCAACATTGCATCACAATACCATGTGGATGTGCCACCCTCAAGTTTTATCTCCCTCTTCTCAGTTATTTTATTCACTCTACATTGCTCATAGTCCTCACTAAACATCTAAAAAGCCGCATCTGCACTTAGCACCACACCAGAATCTACTTCAATGCCTACAGTGAAAGCTAGATCATTGAAGCTTAGACACACCCATGCTGTAGCCACATTTGCACCAAATACAACCTTAGTAAGATCCTCTATATTTTGTACCTTCGCTTCATCTCTCATTTTGGACCCAAATTTTTTTATCATCGCTTTGTTTTTTCATAGATCAATTGTATATGTTTTCATAAACCTAGTTACCGCTCTTGTTGTTAAAAACTTAGCTATAGAGAGTCCATTCTTAGTTAATAGAAATCTTGGGAATACTAACACAACCATTCCAACTGCATTTCCCATAGCATCTTGTTTTAGTAATTATGTAAACAAAACCCTAGCAGACACCCATTCTCCTGAAGTCCGTTAGCATATTCTCAAATTTTTTATCTAATCTCACTCGAACAACCACCGAACATATTTCTCCGTACACAACCAAATCCTTTTTCTTCCCCCTTGCTAAATCCAATATTTTAGTTCCCACCATAGCTGCTCTCACCATTTCTATAGCAACCGCTTCCATTGTCTCTACACCATCCATCCTTATAGTCACCGTTCCCTTAAAAGCTACCCCTTTAATAGCTATTTCTGTGGCAGTCATCCCTATCGAAGACCTTACAAACCCAGAAGATATTGCAAATGAAATATATCCAACAATCTTCTATAAATAGTCCATTTGTCCCAACATGCTATTTTTCCCAAGATCATACATCATTATGCACATGTGCAGTCTGCCAATATCCTTGGCATGACTTAAACGACTTTGTACTTGATAAAAGATGTCTTCCTGACATTCCATTGCATGTATATTTTAACAAAGAAACATATGAATTATGCTTACACAATTTAACTAATAATAAAACCCTAGGCCCTGATAAAATTCTCGACACCATTCTAAAACATATGCCTACTAACTTCCACGATCTCCTCTTCCTATTCTTTAAACATTGTTACAACCAAAAAAAATAACTGCATCATGGAAGACAAGCCTCACCATATTGATATATAAAAAAGGAGATCCTTGCCATCTCCTAAATCACGGACCTATTGCCCTAGCTAACACTATATAAACTCTTCACTAGTATCCTCACAAAAATCCTTTCTAACTATAGTGAGAACCATCAAATACTCCATGATAGCCAAAAAGGCTTCCCTGGAGAACGAAGCACATCTCGACAACTACAACTTCTCATTGCTGCATTAGAAAACGCAAAATTTACAACACAAGATATATACATAATATATATATCGATTTCAAAAACGCTTTTGGATCACTCGATCATCTCCACCTCCTAGCCATAATGAAAGACCTAGGCTATCCAACGGATGCCATCTCATTAGTAGGAAATATATACGCACAATCCAATACAATTATCACATGTGAATATTTCAGACAAACAAAACAAATATCAATACAACAAGGAACAATCCAAGGAGATACACTTAGCCCTTATCTTTTTTATCACCTTTTTAGAACCATTACTTAGATAGCTACAAATAGGACAACGTGGCTATAAATTTGGGGCATCTACAAACACGATAAACACTACAGCTTATGCACATGATGTGGCAATCATAACTAGCAAACCACAAGCACTACACACCAACTCAACAAAATTGATAAATTCAATGAATGGGTAGGAATAGACCTAGGTGTCCCTAAATGTGCAGTCACTAGTTGCCCAAACAAATCAAGAACTAAACTAGAAAAATACAAAACCACTCTCCAAGCATTTAATATCAACTACAAAAACCATCAAATACCAATATTACATCAAAATGAACCATATAATTACTAAGGTATTCAATTAGTACCGTTCTTGAAATGGAAACTCCAAACGCATATAACTACAACAAAACTAACTACACAATGCGAACAACTTAAAACTTGCCCAACCACAATGAAGCAAAAAATAAAGATGGTTGATACCGTCATCTGAGCTAGCATTGCATATAGTTTCTATGCAGTCCTTTCTCACTCCCAATAATTAAAAAATTAAACAAAATTTTTTGTAGCCTTCAGAAAAAAAATTTGGGCTCCCTAAATGCACAACAAATGTCATTTTCCAACTACCCCATAACTCTTTTGGACTTGCAGCCTTCTCATTAAAAATACATATCTTACTTGTATCAGCAAACAACTTCGAAACTCACTCAATGACCCACGCAAAATAGGATTAATATACAGAGGCCTCATACAACATATCCAGGCAAAATATGGGGGTGCCGATAACATACCTAAAATTAAACCAACAAATTGCATAAGATCACCTTCAACTTGAACCCTATTCCTCTTAAAAAAGGAAGGAGGAATGCACCTCAAAAGTATCCATGAAAACTTTCAACTACATAAAACAGAATTAGAAAGAGAATGGTTTTTACAAATCTCAGAGCTACTACAACAACTAAATCCACAAGTATCACTTAAATTTCTTCAAAAACTACAAATCAATAACATTAGCCAAATCAAATATATAATCCTTCCCAGCGGTACACATATCATGATTCTCCTTGACTTTCAAGAATATTACCATACCCAACAAAATTAGAAAAAAAAAACACTCCAGCTTGTCCAACAAATTTTTTGCTACTCCAACTGTATAAACCATTGCTCCACGCCTCCACCCCCTGCACTACACACCCACCTTCACACACCCTTCTAGCAAAATACATCTCAAACAATGAATCTTTAATTACACATAATCTACCAAACACTACAAACCCTATTAGAATACACTAATACCCTAGAACCCCACCACACATAAAAAACCACCTATTACTTTTCGCTATCCATGAAATCTTCGGTGACAAACAAAATAAAAGACAAATAGAATATTCCAATTGCAATGACCACCTATCTATACAAATGGTGAAATGGCTAATGTCCAATAATACACATCATACCGGTGCTCTGTCACAATGAGACTTATTCCCTCTTAATCAACTCACAACAATCGCTGGTAACACCTTGGCTCTCCATAGATATTACGCTGACAAACTCCACTCCCATTATACAAATATCATTAACAGACACTTCAATGAAACTCAAACCAATGATTTAAAGCACATACCCACTCCATTATAATTCCCTCATATCAAAATTTCTACACTTGAATGTCACCTGGAAAAAGACATCAAGACACACACCACCACCATATATACACAAAATGAACACACTCATCTGTGTGTATCCACATGCAAATAATTTACAACTATACCAAAAATCATACTCATATGGCTATGGAAATAGTACAACATTGCACAATACAACATTCACGGTTTGATCCCACCACCACAATCATTTGAAACAAAAATAATTTGGCTATATCAACGCTACACACAAAACAAATTGCATTTAACACAATATCCTCTTCCACAACCTTTATTAGATTCTCTCATCTCAACATTTAATATTACTCACTCCTACTTCTCCCATCACATGCCCAACGCAACTCAATAGATTCTACTCTTCGCATAAGAGAGACAATTTTTTTTGGCTTTCTTAGCAAAGCATTCTCATACAACTGACAAGGCAACGGCCTAGCACCTCCCCCTACCAAAGAATTAGCCCAACAAACCATTCACTAGGCCCGATTACCTACCAGTGAAAACCCTCTCACTATAACCATAAGTATCTTATCAGATAAAGATTGGTATCTAAACCCATCCTCATATAAAATTTTATTAACAGACACGCACGTACTATCCCACTTTCTTACAGACTCCACATACTCAGAACCACTATTACTTAGACCAATACAGGAGCACACGAAAATCGAACCACATCTACTACATATATACTACACATATCATCAAATACAAGTAGAGAACCTACATATACAATTAAACCCCCTTATAGCAATGTTACCAACTTTGAACACCTCCCACCACTATACAACTAATATCACCAATATACCAAACAAACCCAAAGTTCACAAAAATTACAGATGGAACACCTCAATATGTCCATCTAATTATACTATATTTAACAATATTCTGCCACCAATGACAAACTACACAAACACCCTCCAACTGAAGTTTGCTACATCTCATAGCTATTATACAGATAGATCATTATACCCGTGAGACAACATATTGATGGACATTGGATTCCAGAAAAAGCAAGATATGAAATTTACAATCCATCTAAAACATCCATTCAAATATCCAAAAGATTGTCTAGCCTACATACTATCTTCAAAGCCAAACTCATCGCCATACGTAAAAAATTACATATCATTGTGTCACAATTTTTGCACGAACCAACCCATATATTCACAGATTGTATAAAGTCCATACACATATTAAACACATAGATTAAACATCCTTCACTACATAGAAATCATGCAGACAAAATCATTTTAGAAGACATGGTTAAATTACTCACATTACGAACAAAACTCACCACAATTCATAAAATCAAAGCACACTGCAACATTAAAGGTAATCAAACAGCCACCCGCCTTGCTAAACTAGGTACAACCAAAGACTACAAACTTGCCTCTAAACCATACAAATTTGTGCACACCACTCCATACTATTATCAAAAGGACTCTTGGCCAAGCCCATATTGTCGCCGAGATAAAGGCCTTGTCCGATGTTTAGAAACATACATTACAAAATATGACCATGAAAATAATCTTGCAATCATGACACAACAATTTTCGAATATAAATAAATGAACAACCAACCCTGACATTGACAATGACTTATCTAATGAATTTTGAACAAATTCAACACTTACTGACTCTCAAAAGACAAACATATTAAAATTTTGCTTAGGTCAATACATTGGAAATGCCAGAAAACAACTCTATTTTGGTATCGCAAGATTTCCATCGAAGACATGCTCCATTTTCCCCTTCCAAGATGTCAATATCTCGCTACATGTCCTTAAATGTACCAACCATCACATACAATACATGCCCTTCGCACTAAATGATACATCAAAGCAATATGGGAAATACGGCAATTAATCCTATCTACTAAAAAACAAGAAATTTCATTCTAACGAATGCTAGTACCTTTAATAATAAACCACAAGATAATACAGTCCCCCCATTGTTATTATCCTACATTTGTTTACAACAACGTTGCCAATATACTCTACATTAAAGAGATACCATATAGCTCCAATGACCCCATCATATCAAATAACATCACAATACAATTTATCGAATTCACCATCTCAAATGATAGATTCTCACGACAAACAATAAACTCTAAAATACAAAAATACCTCCCCCTCATTACCATCATTCAAAATAGAGGCTGGAGAGTTGACCCTCCAATACGAGCACGAGGAACCACACATACCCCCTCAATGAAAGCACTAGAAACTAAACTTGATCTACCCATCACTACTATCAAGCAAACATTTAAAAAAATTAATACACTTGCCATTCAATATACTAGCGCCATCCTACTGCATAAACAATGTTTAGAAAATAACCAATCTCTTCCAACTGACTAAAAATTTTCCCATTTTAATGTTATTCCTTTTATTCATTAATTAATTTTATCTCTTTCTTTTCTCTTCTTTGTTTTTTCTTTCTTTTCACTATAGTGTCTATTCTTTAGAAGGGTGAGTAGTCTTATTCCAATTCCCTATTGTCCAATGGACCTTGGTAAAATTGGTAAGACAAACACACACTTTATTCACGCAGACCTTCCAAGGCTAGTGTTTCTATCTATCTAGCACAAGAAACTAGGAGAGGCGACCGAACGCACTGCCTGACAACAATGAATAATAAGTTCTTGTGAGGAGCCACAAGATGAATTCTGTGGATGGAGCCTCCGACGAGGAAAAGGCAACCTTCCTAAATGCAATTGAATGTTTTGCAAAAGGGAAGTTATGGAGGGGGGGTTTTGAGATATGAAATGAAATATGATGATATATGTGACCATGCACTATTATGAGAAGAGAATATTACTTTCATGAACAAGGGTTTTTTTTAAATATAAATTATTTTTTTCATGAATGAGATGTATCAAATTCTAGAGAAAAAATGTGGGCCAAATAGATTTGAGAAGAAGAAAAGGACCGAGGTGGGAGTAGTGAAATGGATTGAATGCAATAGACATCAGACATTCTGAATACGAAGGGCATGAAATGATGACCTGTACGTCTTCAATATGGACGGTCCCCAATATCACACGTTTATCATGGATCCAAGGGTTTCCATTTTGTATTTCATATAATTATCATTCCTTTTGTACTCATTCTTTCCATCACACTTGTACTAAAAAGTGACACTTGACTTGACCAAGAAATTTTTGGCATGATTGATTGAGCGTGATGCAATTTTAAGTATTTATTTATTTATTTTAGAACATTTAACATTTCTAATTTTAAAAAAAAATCAAATACAAATATTTCTCATGATCTTTGTAAAACATTGCACTAGTTGCATGTGTGCTCTTCAAGCATTATACAATATAATATGCAAATGCCATGGGTGCAAGCACACTTGTCTTAGAGGAATAGGATCGGGGTCGTTTGGTTGGAACAATTTAAACTGCTTCCTCATTGAAACCATGCATACCAAACTTACAAGCTCATATGAGTCCGACCAGAATCAAACTCGGACCTCTCCCAGGTCTAACACTTGTCTTTAAGCAATCAATCAAACATTGAACTCACTACTTTGGTGTTCATCAACACACTAAATCTCTACTTATAAAAATTACAATATCAATCTCTACAATAGAAATTATCTCCTTCGTTACTTGTTTCGTAGCTTTGGTTTCTTTTAGTGTCTTCCCTCGAAAGAGGAAAGTAGATTTGCACGTTTGGCCTTTTGTTCGGCGGTCACTAGCCTACCGGTATCAAGAACAAACACTTTATTCATGCCGGTCCTATGATTGGACTAGTGTTTCTATCCCCAAATGCTATTTAATATATCCTTAAAACATCCATCGCTCATAGAGTTATTTTTAAAGTCATAGAAGACACCGTGAGTTTTGTCCTCTTTTTCTCTCTTGTACTGTAAGGTTTTTTTTGTTTTTGTTTTTTTTTGGCACAAATAAAGGCACCTTTTACTGTGAGAAGGAACAATAGCCAAACACAGGTAGAGCTAAAATAGGAGGCTCTTAAAGGGACCCTTTGAAAGCTGATTGCATTTTCAAGGAAGCTAAACTCTTTGAAACAACTTTAGTAAATTTTGGTAGGAAGAGAAATGGAATTGGAATTTAATCCAAGTTGTTTCATATTTTTTGAACCTTCATGAAATTAGTTACAAATTTTTGAAGTTGAAACACAGTGGTTTCTAAAAGCAATCCCCTCTTGAAACATTGAAGAAAGTAAAATGTACCTATGTATTAAAGGTCACTTTTACAACCATGTTGCTTTCAGAGCCACCTACCTTAGAAGGATTGTACTATAAGTTTTATTGTTTGAATTGGAATTAATTAAAGATAGAAAATTTCAATGATTCCTCCATTAGGTGTGTATACACTCGGTGGTTTTCAAACTCATGCATTGTTGTTTTGCCATGAAGAATAGAATTAAAAAAGAGCCAAAAAATTTTCATTGATGTTAGAGATTAACCAACATTAGGAAAAGAATAGGACGTCAATTGGATCAAAATTCAATAATGAACAATGTTGTGACGATAAAAAATATATTATTTTTTTCAAAAACTAAACAATTTTTTGCAAAAACTAAATATTTTCTTTTGTTATTATAAAACATAATTTGAAGTCAATTGTGGTCAACCATTGCAATTTTGAATTTTAAATATTTTAATTAAAAAAATTAATTTAATTCTATCCTACATAGTTTAAGTGATCTCATTTGTCTTCCAATTTAACCCCTAAATGCCTAAGGCTTTTCCCACATTTTGTTGTTTTACAAAGATGTATAAAATGCAATTAAGAGGAACATTTTGAGCTTGATATGTGTACAACAATTGTACGTTATGAATTTTAGATTCTATCCATATCGTAAGATCTATGATTGCAATCACTATTTATTTATTTTTTATAAAATTTGAAATGTAAAATTCTTAATTATTTTGTAATTTGATTATGAATAAAATATTGATAAGCTGTGGATGAAAATTGTTTTATTGGTTGAAGTGTAACATTCTAAGGCTTATGATTTTTGGAGATTTTTTGGATGTTTAATTTTATGAGTTGCTTTTTAAAGGGGCATTTTATATCAACTTTGCACTAAGATCTTAGAATTTGTTGGTGAAACACAATACAAAATGAGACACAAAATCTTCACAAATCAATGTCGCTCTAATCCACCAAACAAACATGAAGCTAACTTTCCATAAAATCAATGATCGATCAGATAATGTGGATGAAATTTGTACATCATCCATATCTAGACTCTTCAGCAGTTAGGGGTTACACCAAAAATAATTCTATTTAATTTAATTTTCCCTCTTTTAGTCACCACAATCACTTATCCAAGATTCAAAGATTTGTTTAGACCCCATTCTTCACTTAACCCCTAAAATGCACACAATGCACACATCCCTCTTGAGATTCAATAGTTTTGCAAAGATGCATTATAAAATGCAACTAAAAAGAAGATTTTGAAGTTGACGTATTAACAAAAGTTGTACATTATGAATTTTGAATTCAATCTATATAGTTATATATATGATTACAAGAATTCTTTAATATTTTTGTATTGAATTTGAGAGTTAAAAATCGAAACTAATTTGAATTTTGATTACGAATAAGATATTGACAATTTGTGAATGAAATTTGTTTTGATTGTTTGAAATGTAATACGCTAAGTGTAATAGTTTTTGAAGATTCTTTTGGTTGATTAATTTGATGAATTAACTTTTTCAAGGGCATTTTTTTATTGATTTTGAATCAAGATCATAATTTTTTTGTGGATGGGTAAACCTAAAGTAATGCATAAAATCTTCACAAATCATCTTTATTTTTAATCAATCACACAATCATAAACTGATTTTGTATAAAATATATGGTAAAATCTCACATCAGAAAAAAAAAATGCATGACAAATGAAAAAATGTGAATGAAATGTGAACATAATCCAAAAAATGCACGCTAGATAGTTAGGGGTAAATGAATTTTATACACTAAGTAAAATTTTAATTTGCATATCATTGAGCTCTTCTATACATCATAACTATTTAGAACGCTAAGTAAGAGTATATTAAAGCAAAACTTATGGAATCTTATTCAAATGAAAAATACTTTAAAAATAAGTTAAAATATATCACTCACTCCAACATACCTCTTTGTCCACAATGATCTTTGGGATAGCATCATGATTATACGATTCATGAAGACCACCTTTCTATTTGAGAATTTGTAAAATTACAAGAAGACCTAAATATAATCACCAAGGCTACTAGTGTTGACAAAAGATTTGATTAGAAACAATATTAATGCATCCGCACCCATGGGTGCTACAAGATTGCTCAAGAAAATTATTAGAAGGTTTTACATGCACAAGGCAACTTGATAAAACTTCCGTCCCCACTTTGATGTAATATAGGAAATCAAGAAGGTAAAATCTTTGTAATGAAAAGGTCGTTCATCATGCTTGACATCTAAACAAATGAACAGGATGATGAATATGGGGTTGCTCGCTAAAATACCAAAGGATCTTCTAAATTTTTTTTGTGATCGAGGTACACTAGAAAATGAGGGGGACTCTTAAAATGGCAAGTGAGAGAGGAATTTTATGGAGCAATAGCCATAGCAGTAGTGCAAGGAAAGGTGAGAAATTGTGAGAAGCCAAAGGCTTTCTAAATTATAGCGAGTTGATATAAATTGCCCATAGGTGTAGATGCTCTTAACCCTTAAACATAAAAGGTATCTTTAGATTGAGTGATTGAGAATAGTCATAATTTTGGATAAACATTTTGGAATAAAGTTGTAAATTTTGAATTTTAGTTTTCATCCGTGTAGTTATATTCTCCAATGCTATCACCAATATTCTATTATAAAATTTGAGAAGGAAAATTCTAAATTCTTTCTAAATTGGATTACAAGCAAATTTAATTTGAATAAATAGTACAGGAATTTATACATTAAATTAGACTGCTTGTTTTGTTTTTTTAATTTTTTACAGGCTGGAATCTACGAGATTGAGTGTCTCCTAGTTGCGTATTTCGTACAATTAGAAAGTGTTCAACGAAGAGGGGTGCGTGGACTTTGTTTTGTGAAATTTGGACATATGAAGTGCAAGTTAATGCAAATTAAAATATAAACAAGACTTAGAGGCAACTACGCCACAAAAGTTATGAAATTTCAAAGTATTTATGGCTACAAATAATTAGAATAATTAGAAAAATAAAAAGTAAATGAGACTCAGAGAGAACTACTACTATCACTACTATGACTTCTACAAGATTATTTCTAATAACACCGAATTAGGAATTCTTGCACTTGGGGTTTTCAAATTTCACTTGTAGCCGACGAAACATAAATTTCCTTGTTCAGAGATTTGGGAGGATAAAATTCTTG
Organism: Bryoerythrophyllum caledonicum; assembly: GCA_963971425.1. Taxonomy (NCBI): domain Eukaryota; kingdom Viridiplantae; phylum Streptophyta; class Bryopsida; order Pottiales; family Pottiaceae; genus Bryoerythrophyllum; species Bryoerythrophyllum caledonicum. The sequence continues at coordinate 4,007 of CAXARX010000507.1, read as the reverse complement.
AAATGATCAAAATTTTGATTAGGGATGGGCAAAATTCAAAAAATAATTTTTTTTCAATATCAACATTTGTTTTGGTAGGTTATAAGAAAAATATTACAAACTTTTGGAGTTCAAAGAGGTTGAGAAGAATAAAGTAAACAAAAAATATTGATTTATTTTTTTATTTCTTATTTTTACATATGTAAATACTTTCTTTTTCTTCCAAATTGTACGATATAGTAAAGCCCTACAAGGTTAAGAAGTACAATGTACAAACCAATATTTACATTATTTTTTTAACTTTACTTTATTTTTACCACTCAACCCCGTAAGGCTTCGCAAAGTTAACATGTATTAAGTACAAAAATAAACTTTTATATATTTTTCTTTTCTTTTTAAAATTTTTTTACGTTCATACTGTTCAATCCCGCTGAGTTCCGCTGGTTGAGAAGTACAATGTAAAAGCCACCCCCTAGAAACAAACAATTTTTTATAAAAAATTTATAAAATAATTCTTGTTCATACCACTCAATTTGGCAAAGCTCTACAAGGGTTGAGAAGCTCAAAGTTACCCCCCCCCCAAAAAAAAATATTTTATTTTATTTTTAAAACAAAAAAACCAATTATTTATTTATTTTTTAATTTTATTTTCCATACCGCTCAATCCCACGGAGCTCTGTGGGGCTCAGCTATATAAACTATGAGCCCCCACTAAAATTTATAAAATAAAATAAAACAAAATAATAATAATAAAATATTATAATTAATTATATATATATATATATTTTGTGTTCGTACCGCTCAACCCCGCGGAGAAAAGATAAGAGAAATGTGATGGAAAAACCAAAGACTATGGTATATATAGGGGTCGTCTAACACTCTCATTTCTTTCATGTTCATATTGAACTTAGACCTCATTTGGAGTTAAATGTTCATGGGTGAGTGGTAAAGACATCATTGGACTTCAAATATTGGTAAGATTTTGCCCAAAGCTCCTTTTAGACTAATATTTTTGGATTTTGTCAATTCTTTTAGTTTACACTTGGAACTTGTTTCAATTTAAATTAGTTGTGGGATTTTGCTTGTAGACTTGTTTGAATTCAAAAAAAATGTGGAATCATATCTGAAACCCAAATTGAATTAAAATTTGATGGGTTTTCATTGGGTCTCCATTTGAGCTACTAAATTAAGCAAAATTTGCCAAAAAACTTAAATTCATTGTAGAATTTTTGTGTTTGGAATTAAAAAGATGAGGAGCACTTAAATTGAACATTGAATGTTGAAAATATCTTTTTTTAATTACTAAAAATAGCAAGTTTAACCGCAAATGTTCAAATTCAATGTAGATTTTTGCATTTTGATCTAGAATCTTTCTATGAAGTGCCCTACGAAGTAGGATGTCTTAAATTTGATATTAAGTGTTAGAAATTTGATTAGATTGTTGCTAAATATAGCAAGTTTTTCCAAGAATGCTCAAATTTGATTTAGATTTTTGCAATTGCAATCAAAATCATTGAATAAAGGGCCTATGACATTAGAGACACTTAAATTTGATGTTGGATGTTGGAAATTTAATTTAAATGGTGCTAAATATAGCAAGTTTTAAAAAGAATACTCACATTCGATTTACATTTTTGCATTTGAAATCAAAATCATTCTATAAGGGTTTTTTGAGATGACGGGGACTAAAATTTGATGTTTAATGTTAACAATTTAATTTAATTTATGCTAAATATAGCAAATTTATGAAAAAAGCTCAAATTCGATTTAGAGTTTTGCGATTGGAATCAAAACCATTGTATAAGGGTCCTATGAGATTAAGGACACATAAATTTAATGTTGAATGTCAAAATTTTGATTTCATTTTTTCTACATATAGCAAGTTCTTCCACAAACTCTCAAATTTGATTTAGATTTTTGAATTTGGAATTAAAATCATTCCATAAGGATCCTATAAGATTAGGTGCACGTGAATTTGAGGTTGAGTGTTGAAATTTTTATTTAATTTATACTAAATATAGAAAGTTTATGAAAGAATGCTCAAATTTTATCTAGAGTTTTGCATTTGGAATCTAAATTATTTTATAAGGGTCTTATGAGATTAGGAGCATTCCAATTTCATGTCGAGAGACATAAATTTAATTAATTTTTTAATAAATACACCAATTTCATGTCGAGAGACATAAATTTAATTAATTTTTTAATAAATACACCAATTTCATCCACAAATGTTCAAATTTGATTTTGATTTTTGCAATTGAAATCAAAATCATTGTATAAGGGTTCCATGAGATTAGGGACACTTAAATTTGAGGTTAGGTAATTTAAATTTTGTTTTAAATTTTCTAAATATAGAAAGTTTTGCCTCACATACTAACATTTGATGTAAATTTTTGTAATTGGAATTACGAAAACCATATTTGAGCTCTAGAGGTCCTGGACAATTAGAAGTTGGATTTCAAGAATTTGTGTGAAACATGCTAAATGTAGCAGTTCTCTTTTATAATTAGATGATAATCTTATTTAACTACATGTGTCATTTTGTTTTCAATGATAAAAACTATGGTGACAAGAGGGCTAGATTATGTTGATGAAGAAACCCATCCAAAGACTATAATACAACACGTGATGGACAAGGTGGAGAGCAAGGCAAAAATAGAATTAGGCAATTAATCACTATACGTGATTTTGTAAATGCATTACAAATTGTTGCAATAGATTTATTTCAAGTAGGGAAGTGGCGAATCCTTTATGTAACACAAGTAGTGCAAATATTGTATAGTTTGGAGTGTATGGCTTTCTTTTTTCTAAAATAAAATGATTTGTTTAGATTTTTTTGGGTATATTAATACATATTATTATTGCAAAAACTGCAAAATTGGATGTTAATATGCATAGTAATGCAATTGATTTGAAAACTTTAATATTGGTATCAAAGAAAAAAAATTCAAAAAACAACTATCATGTTCAAAATTTAGGGGGGTAAAGTTTTAAGTATGAACAAAATTAGCACCGGCGTGGCGCTCGGCCTGTGCACTTATGCAAATGCAAGAATTCCTAATTTGGTGTTTAATACTACTATACTAATACTTATTTGATCCTATGCAGGGATGATGTTTTGGGCCAACGGTATAAGCTATACTATTACGATTTGAAATGAGATTCTCTTGATATTTGCACGGGCGTGACAGTTAGTAAGAATTTTGGAAACCACGTGCCGCAAAGGTATAATATATAGGAGAGTATTACATAATTGGAACATTAGAAGTATATTCTAGAATATTTGGAGTATATTCTATATAGATTCTTGAATTATTCTTTGGTAGAATTTATAGTATCCTATATTATTTACATTAAAAATTTTATAATCGCTTAGGAATTTTACCGCCCAATGAATTAAAAACACCCTATTTTTGGCCACATGTAGTATCTAAAATTTTTAAGAGTGTCATAGCCGGGGATATTTGATTTTTTGAAACTTTTATGTTTCTTAACCTTTAAATGCCAAAAGGGATGTAATGGAGTAGCCCGCAAAAAATCTAAATACTTAGATGTCATTGGCACCGAAATGTCAACTATTAAAACAAAAAACAAAAAAGAATTAGGATCCCACTTGCCAACCATTGCAAAAACATGTGAGAATTTTTTTTAAATAAAAATAAAAATAAAAATAGTATAGTTTCTTCTCATCAAAATCTATGTTAGCTATCGTAGTTGCAGTAGTAGGCTCTGCCGGACAATTTTCTTTGTTCAAATTGCCATTTTTCCCACACTAAATCAATTTCAACATCTTTATACACTTAAATTTTTGCCAAAAATGATTTTTTAGGAACTTTTTTTCTTCAATATTCTCTCTTTACTAAGCTCATTAAGCTTAGCTCGACATTTAAGGGTTAAATATATGACCTAAGTTTTCCTGGGCTACTTTTGAACAAAAGTCAATGCAACTTTCAACTTGACGTATTTTCATATTATTTTGCAATTTCAAAAAAGAAATGTACATTAGTCATACCAAATCCAATCTTAGA
>CAXARX010000506.1:0-30048 GCA_963971425.1 Bryoerythrophyllum caledonicum | reverse complement strand
GCACAGAAGTTGAAAATCTACTAACCACCCAGTTTGAGATGAAGCTATTGGGCCGGACTAGTTTTTGTCTAGGGCTGCAGATCCAACACCTCCCAGACGGCAGCATTCTACTTCACCAGGAATCATATGTCAAGAAATTACTCAAGAATTTCAACATGGCCGAGGCAAATCCAATTTCTGCACCAATGATCGACCGCAGCAAAACCGGTGATAACCCGTACCGACCTTGCGAGGAGGAGGAGAAGGAAGTAGACAAGCAACGTTACCTCGCAGCAGTCGGAGCACTCATCTATCTCGCAACACACACGCAACCCGACATCGCATTCGCAACCATCGTACTCGCCCCCCACAGCCGCAAACCATCACATCGGCATTGGGCAAGAATCAAGCACCTGATGCGCTATCTCCGTGGAATAGTCACCACGGGATTCATCACCACGGGATTCATCAAGGCTGATCGGACCAAGCACATTAGTCCACAGATCTTTGGATTTACTCAAGACCTTATTGAAGCACGAGAAATTAAAGTGGAGAAGGTTCAGTCTTCTCATAACATTGCAGATTTACTTACAAAGGCACTCCCAACTTATACTCATAAACAATTAGTTCAGGAAGCCGGTATGAGGTCTCTTCAAGATCTCACTTCACATTAGGTTACACTCTTTTTCTTTCTGTGAATTTTCCTTACAAAGGTTTTTGTCACAGTTAAGTTTTTTAACGAGGTAACCTAGGATCGAGGAGGAGTGTTGAGATAGGATAATAAACGATCCTAGTTACATGGATGATATTCATAGTACCCTCCTATCGAGGGTTCATACCCCCCTACCGAAGGCCCATATCTTCCTATATAAATGTATCTCCAAAGCCTCACAATATAATTATTGGTTTTACTTCCTTGAGTTCTAGGGTTGTGTGTCTTGCTTATGGTTATCCATCACAAAAGCCGCTTACGGTTTGAAATGATCCTCAGCAAGATAGCAAATCTGTAGCGTTCACTCCCTCCCTGTCTCATTCGGTCATTCTCTCTTTCTCTCTCTCACTCCCTTACCATACTGTATGTCTCACTAGGTCATGCCCATGTCTAGCTGAGAGGTTGTTTCCTCGAGTCGATCTCGCAGACGTCTTGATTCTTGAGTTAGCGCTCCCATTGCATAATTTTGCACGTTTGCAGAAGCTCCCCCCAAATGAGACCGCACCATTGAGATTATTTGAGAGATGAGACTACTGCATTTAGATTGCTAAATTGTTGGATGAAACAAATCCTTGCCGTGTGGGGCTCTGCATTGTTTTGACCTGCTTCGCATTGCTTCTTTTTTTGTGAATTTCGAAGATAAAGCTTCGGGGTGGGTTTGGAGAGTCTCCTAGAGTATATGCCATGTGTGCACTTGTATTTTGTCTATTTGTGAGTTTCAAGATTTACAATCTTACGCTTTGCACTTGCTAAGCTTGGGGTTAGGGTCTTCTTCCCACCTTGAATAACCATTCCTTTCAGTTTCAAGTGTCGGGTAAGGCGAGTGCGCAAGGCTTTAGGCATAGAGGGTGCGAGGCAGGCGTGAGGCTTGAAGCGCAACCGCAACGTAGTGGGTGCCAGTGTTGGGCATATTGGGGGCCATATGCATAACGACACGTTGTACCAAGAGTTCTTTTATGGATGTGGGAAGGCAGTGCTCAAATGCACCGGATCTGCAGCTTTGGTCCTCATTATGTGTGGAATCTTGATGTTGAAGAAGAGTGCTCAAATGCATCACATCTTTGTGCGTTGAATTGATTAGACGGTTCTCATTGTGCTAGATCCATCATTTGGAGTTAGAGAAGTGACGTGTTGAAATACTGTAGTTCGTTTGTATGATGTTCATTGCTTAGCCATCCATCTTTTCACTACCGGGGTATTGAAGTGCTTGTGATTCGGAGGAAGCTAGTTTGTGTGCCTAGAGCGGTGAGCGGTGAGCCCAGAACGGTGAATAGAGAGCAAAGAGCAGAAAAAAGAATAAAATAATGAACTTTTAGTGGGAGTTTACCAAAAATAGAAATAAAAAAGTTTTTTTCTTCCTAAATTTAGAAATTATTTGGAACTATTACCGTTGAATAAGGATGCTCCTATGACCGTGGGAATGAAATTATTCACGCACCTTTGACCACTATTACTGTAAGATGGCAGCAAAATGTGAACAAAAATGTACACATCTTTGAAATTTTCAATGTTAATGATGATTCAATGAGTAGTCAAAATGTACAACAACAACTTTGTAGTGGCCCTTTTAGTCTCACCACTATTTCATTCAATAAAAATGAGAATTGTACAATCTAGCCCTTGGGCTCAATAGCATCTCTAAGTTGTTGGTTGCTTAAGTAGCACCATTTGAATAACACGCTTAATTTCGTTGAAGCTGAAACTAGGAGCGTGCATAAAAACGTCTATCTCACTATCTAACCCACATACTACATGAAATATGTAGTACAGATGCTTACAATTTGTCCATTGCCCACGCTTTCCGAATGATTTGCCCGACATGTCTTTGAAGAAGGGGCATGAACAACTCAGAAACTGGCCAATCGTAATTAAATAATAAGAAATTTTGAGACCATTTCGGGACTCAAAGGTGATCATGCAATCGAGGGCAAGAGTTGGTACCATAGAAACCTTCAGAATCTGACCAATGATAGTAAGAGCAGATGCATAGGAATTGGCGTGCTTCGTTGAAGGTGCCTTTGGATTCCGCCTGATGTTTTTCCCAAATGTGCGCTTTGGAAAGTCATTAGAGTAGTCCGGGGTAGGGTACTCTGACAAGTCGACCAAGAACCCCTCTTCCGTGAACAGCTTCCTTGGAGAGAGCTCCAGACGTGGTGCCAATCGAAAACCAGCATTCTCCAAGACTAGGATCTCCTTCTCTGTGAGATTGGTGCTAATCTTGACAGGCCAAACTTCTGGAACTGCAAGTTTGGAAACCACCCACTTAGGACGGGTACCCTTCACGCACTTCTCAATGTCGTCGTTGCAGAAGAAGAACTGCATGTGCTCTTGTTTATTCTTCCTATTCTTATGCATGATGCCGTTGTAAGTTGGTGCAGCTGTACTCTTTCGATCTTGTACAATTCGTGCCACACATTTCTTTTTGGTGATGGCCTGTTGAGCGAAGCAAGCCTTGGCTTACATCTTTGGAAGTCGCGCGATGTGCCATTTATGCTCATTGCATGTTGTTTCTTGTACAACCTTCTCATGCTCCACGGTTGGAAATGTGGTAGTTGTCTCTAGTTGAACTAGATTGTCATGCAGGTCTTCAGTTGCTTCTTGTTGTGCGTCACCCTCTGAAGTGAGATCATAAAATCTTGCACCTCCTGCTCGTGTTTGTACCCGAGGGCGAGAGATGCTAATCTTGTCAGGTCTATGAGAGTCGAACTCCGAACCAGGAGGAAGATCTGGTTTGCGCTTGAGGGAGAGAAATACTTCCTCACCTTGAAGATGAGGCTCGCGAGTGCAGAAACCTTCAGCTCCAGGCATGTTTCGAAGCGCTTGAAGAAGCGATTTCAGGTTGCTAGAACGTTGGGTGGTTTGTTGGGCGACTCGGAGCAGCAATTCTTCTTTTCCAGGTCTAGTACTTGGTCTCTCACCATTCAAGTACTGGTAGTAGGCAACCATTTGCATGAAAGCACATACGTAATCATCGATAGTTGTCACATACAAGTCATTACCTCGTTTACCGCTCTGTTGAAGTCACTTGTTGTGTACAGTCTCCACTAAATTGCACGAGGGCATTTCAGCGAGCTCAGCCTCCGAAAGAGCCTGTGATGTCAAATGAATGGTAGTACAATTTAGACTGGGGTTACAACTTCACAGAAAATTAAAAGCAAAAAGGCCCGGAGTGAAGTGTGAACTTACAAAATCCATGAAACCATCCCATTGGCAATAGCGAAAGTGCGAGAAAGCAAGCGATAGGTCTAGACGAACGACTCCTTCATCAGTCGTTGCCCCAGAGGAAAGCTACCATGATTTGATAGTAAGGTATCGCTCTTCAGCCTCTGCTAACGACTTGGCATTCTTGTATTGCATGCACAATTGATGATGTTGTCGTTGCAAGTCCGCCCGAATGTCAGCCTTTGTATGTTTCACCAATGACTGGGTCCAATGGAAGAGACAAGTACGTTCTTGGTCCTCCATAGGAATTGAAGCATCGCTGCTACCATACACAATACGAATTGCATTCCAATTTGCTTGCGCACTCTCTGCCATGAAGCCCTTGAATTGTACATTAGAAACGTTGTGTCTATCCACAAGAGCATTCAAGTTCTTCCAGAAGATGATTTCAGCGGCAACATCTTTTGATTGCATATCACACACTGCAATGGTCATTACTCGACAATAGGTAGCATGCTAAGTATGGCAGGCCATGGAATTCCAGTCTTTCACACGCTTGACATAGTCGAACATCATCCATGCATTCTGTAAATCTCCACCCGGCTGCATTCTTGTCACGAGATCAACTCCACTTCGTGGCCCGACCTCAGACATCTTGAAAACAAAGACTTTGTCGGACTCTGACCCTTGGCCAGGGAATTTGTTCTCCTGGACAAACGCCCAGTAGTTAGACCTTCTAACTTTGGTCATGTTGTCCATAACTCCAAAGCGTCGCAAGTACCGAAACGTCGTGACTTGATTCCGAATACTTGGGGAAGACATGTGTTTGAACTTATCAAACACCGGTATGAGCTCATCAAGAGTAAGTTCCTTCTGCATTGCTCCATCTGCACAAAGAAGCAACTCACCAAGGAATTCTTTGCTTGCTTCAAGGACAATGGCAGAATTAGTTGTTGTTAGAGTCTTCTCTACTTGTTCAACAAGGAGGCTCTTTATCTTCTCATCGACATCCCTATATTCGTCAATCTTCACATGATGACAATGGTTTCCGAGGTGCACACATGCACGAGTCATATTTCCATGACCAAGAACATAATAAATCTTAGCCAAACACCCATCTAAGCATGACAGAGAAACCTTGCAGATTTTACACACAACAGTTGAGCCTTTTGGAGGGTTAGATCCGGCTTCAAAGGTGAACGAGGAGACTCCATCCAATTCGGTTTCGTTAGCTTGGGAGGACCGGTGCACACGAGATAAATAATCACAAGCTGCGTTGGTGCATTGCAAATGACCTCAACACGAAGACATTCTAAATGTTAGACCCATGTCATTCTTGATATTAGAGGTGATGGTGCGAGTCCAAGCATGGTCATCGTGGCGTTTGTCCATGCCATGAAGGAGCTTTGTTTGTGACTCTGATGCATATTTTCCCGGTGGGGGGAATTCAAACATCACGTCGCCATCAAACCTAGGGGGAAGGAATTCCACTCTCTCGGTTTTTATTTTGGTAAAGTCTACCTTAGACAAGATGGACTTCGACCCTTTCTTTGCAGCCAATTTTTTGAGACATTCAACAACGCTCACATAGTCATCAATCTGTGATGGAATTGGAGGCCTAGAAGTACTTGGACGACTCCCTTGCGATGAATTTGTGTCATGCAAAGGGTGACAAGTTATAGTACGATTGGAGATTGGAATATTAAAAGACGATAATCTACTGGGGAGCTCATCTTTAGGATCATCACTCAAGAGATGGACGGTACGTTTGCAAGACTCAATCTTAATCTTTTGGAGCATAGGTGTTTGCAGGGTACATGTAAATGACACCTTAGGAGTGAAGATCTGAGTAGATGCACCTTGAACAGAATCTTTTAATCCATACACTCGGTACGTCCCCGACTTAAGAATCCAACACTGACTTTGATCATTCATAGAGGATTCCTGACTTATAGTCTGAAGAAGTTCTCATGAATCAACATCAAAGACCTCCTCATCAACATGCATAGATCCTTCTAGAAATTGAAAACGAAGATGCAAACAAAGAGCACTGATTGTGCACATTCGATGAGCTCCTACTTGAAAAGAAATAGGAACTCCTTGGCCATCAGTATGAATTAGCACCGTAGCGGGATTTTAAAAATTAGCCATTGCAATGGAGAAAGGGAATACACGGACATGGAAGTTGTCAGCAGAATTTATATCCAAGAGTTCTGCAAGTATATTTTGATGCAAGAGGTTATGCAAACATCACTGTATGAAGACATAGACACCTAGAATTATTAAAGAGGATAATTAAAAAGCATTTTAATTAGAAAAAATAACAAGAGTTATGTATTGATGAAAAGGATATATTTTTGAAAAGTTGCCGGCGCGTGTTAGATAGGTGGGTTGCTTGTAATTGTGAAGGTCTAATAATAAAGGGTGTTGGCGTTATGAAATAATTATACAATAGAATTGTGAATGAAATCCAATCCATAGCATCAACAGATGGTGGTTCAATTATACAGAGTTGCCATTGTCAAAGAATACATGTTTGAAAAAAGGCCTTTCATTGGGGAACTACAATGAACCGCAATATAGATATTAGTTTGAATTACTTCTATTTATGGTGGATTTCAAATTTACAAGGACAACGAACTGGTGGCGTTTGTAAGTGTAATAGGGACCCACTAGATTTTAGTGATGGCGAGAGTTAGATTACTAGGATAGCCTTTTTATTTATGAAAGATATGACAATCTAAATAAAATAAACAATCTTGAAAAGTTTAAGGTTGTTGGAAATATCATCGTGGCCGCTAGATCAAGCTTACAAGGTTGTACCCACCAACTGGCCATCAAGAGCATAAAGATGTAGAAAATGCCACTTAAGTGACTTTTGAGATACGATGTGTATGATGATAAGTAGTATTAACAAAGATTGATTTTTGGAGAAAGAGTCTGGGATTGAGTATTTCAAATTCAATTGCCTGTTATTGAGAAACGTTTGTAATAAGAGCATTGCCACATTCCTCGACTCAATAGAAGACAGTATAGTGGAGAGCTTAATGATTTTCTATTGAGCCAAATGCAGGAGGGAGATAAGAAGAAGGAGCATAGGGATGGGTTTCGGTATTCATCTAGAAAGCAACTAGCCAAATCTAGAATGTTTAAGCAACAACTTCAACGTTCCGGCATAGATTTTACTAGTACAAGTAGAACACTTTCGTATGAAGGTGCTTTGTTGAAAGAAGTTGTTGTTGAGACTCTTCCATTGGAAGGCAAGATATCAAGATTTGAAGTATTACGAGACAATCAACGATTCATGTCTGAGTGCGAGGTCGAAGAGGAGTTGTCAAGTGAAGAACAAAGCAAAGTAAGTATCTATTGCGTGAAGAATATCTTTGATGGACCTTGTTTCTCGTGACTTTTAGTTGCCTCAAATGTAGAAGGCTATTAATGAATTTGTGACTTTGTACGAGACGTGCTCTCGATCGAAGAATTTGCGACACCGACCATATGGACTTCTGCAACCTTTACTAGTTCCGAAATGACCATGGACCTTTGTTTTTGTGGATTTCACGGATCTGCCACCTTCAAACAATTTTGACTCAATATGCGTGGTAGTCGACCGATTCTCAAAGATGGCTCATTTTATTCCATGCAGGAATACAATCACAAGCAAAGATATTGCTATACTCTTCATCGACTACAACTATCGATATCATGGCTTGTCGGAAGATATTGTCTGTGACCAAGGACCTATGTTCATCTCCAAATTTTTGCAATCTCTTTTTGAGATCTTACAAGCTAAAATCAAGTTTTCGTCCGCGTTTTATCCTCATAGCGATGGACAAACAGACCGTGTCAATCTATGTTCTGGAATCAAATTTGAGGTGCACGATAAACTATCAACAAGAGAATTGGACATCTTTGCTACCGTTAGCTGAACTTTCATACAACAACAGCATGTATGCATCTACACATCAGAGTCCGTTTTACACAAATTACGGACACCACCCAATGTTTGACATACTGTCAGCTTGAAGAAAGGAGATCCCCGGTGCAGAAGACTTCGCGAGAAGCATGAAGGAACTACATTCTACAATGAAATTACAGATAAAGAAAGCTCAAGAACGATACAAAGAAACAGCAGACACCAGGAGAAAATAACAACCACCATTTCAAGTAAATGACAAGATGTCGCTTCTATGACGTTACATGAAGACTACTCAACCTTGCGATAAATTGGATTTTCGAAAAATTGGTCCATTCGTCATCGAAAAATAAATCAATGTTGTCACTTATCTGTCGTCACTTCCAGCATCAATGAAGGTACATCCGGTCTTCCATGTTTTGCTTTCAGAGACATACAAGGAATGAACATTCTCGAGAAGGGTTCAACTACCACCGCTGTCGGGTAGAGAGGAGCGCGCTTAGGGAACACACGGGGTGTCTGGCTGCAAGTTGTTGAGTGGTAAACAATAACTTGTCGAAAACTCGAATCTTCACTTGATCTTCTCTTCAGTCTTCACTTCAATCTCCCGATGGCCTATCCTGATGGTGGCTCTACAGGGATAAGGGTTAGGGTGTGTGATAAGAAACAAGTCCTCGGACGGGTAGAACGGGACGGCCAGACCACGAGCTGAAACCGTCCGAAAGATTGACTCCTAAATTTCAAACCCACGGTGACCAGGAAGCGCCTTTCACCAGTGGGAACAACATATAAGATCGACCATGTGGGCCATTAACCCCACTTCGTCGCCACAAACACAAAACGAGTTATTGTGGAAACCCACAAAAACCGCAACAAAGATTACGATGCAGAATTGAAATTTGCAACTAGCCTCCAACACCGGCTGGGAATAACAATAATTTGAAACGGACCACAAGCCACAACACACAAAAGTCTTCAAATCTTCAAACTCTTCAGTCTTCAGTCTTCATGTTTTAAGAAAAACAATGAGGATCTTCAATCTCGTTCATCTCCCTCCTTCGCATCTAACCTCTGCCTCTTAAAACCTCTATAACTTTCGATCTATAAATGTGTTTTACAAGTGTGATAGCAATTTGAAAAGCTAACACAACTAGCTACAACATATAAAATTTTCACTAAAAACTAAAACTCTGTCCGTATTTTGTAGCCCTCAAAACATCGACCTCTTATTTTTGAGGACTTTCTAACCTCACAACTTCTAAAAAACTATAACTCCTTCAATACAACTCCAAATAACTCGTGCAATAACAATTTCGAAAGGTAATTGCACAAGCTATCATGTAAAAAAAAATTCAATAAAACTTTTTGTACTAACCGTAAGTTATGATCCTCCAAAGCCTCGGCCTTCTTTCTCCAAGCTTGCACACAACTTCAACTTCAGCACGCTATAACTTTTTGCTCCAAACTCCAAACGGCTTTTGTGATATGTTTTTGAAAACCTTGTGATAAGAACTATACTCTCTGAAAATTTCAAGATAAACAAACAATTGACTCAAAAGATATGGCTCGTTGAAGCCTCTGACCTCTCAATGGAGGTCCTCGGGTTTTCACAACTTTGAACCTCTATAACTTTTGACTCATAATTTCAAATCTAACTTGCAAACACTTTTTGGAAACCTCTTGTCACAAATTTTGCAATGCTAAATTTTCATTACATAATAACATATGCTCCATGAGCTACATCAATTCCAAGTTCGGCTTCAAAACCCCCAACACTCAAAACACAAAAAACAACTTACTTCTCACACACTCACTCCCCCGTATCTTCTCCTTCTCTTCTCCCTAATCTAAGGTGAGAGATGAGACTTTTCGGCTCATGTCCCTACTAAGACCCCACCTAAGACCTCACCTAAGATTCCAACTACATCTCCTTTCACACTTCACTTAATTTCCATTCTCCTATTGCAAACTTATTAATACTAATGTCTTTTTCAAGAACTAAAACTACACTTTGTAAATTTTGAAAAGTATTCAAACAACAATTAAGTACTAACATCCAATAGATGTCTACTAGAGGTAAAAAACTAGAGTCTCAATCGAAGCATCACTCCATCTGCAGAAACTTGAGGATGCGCCGAACAATGTTGGCAACGTAGTCTGCACGTCCGTCCTTTGACAAAGGATTAACTGGGCCCCTCCAACCATCGCTGATGACCACGGCTACCTTCAACGGGCTTCGTCATGCAATACATGTATTGCTCCTTGTTCAGACCTTCAAAACACCCTTCAAAAGTCATTTCACAACTATCAGGTTCAACACTCCCAACTTGTAATAGGATTACCAATGCTCGAGCATCCCGCTGAAGGTTCCTGTGCCACCGCTGCTCTAAACGGGGTTGCTTCAATGGTCGAGAAGGTCCACCTTCATCACGAGTATGCTCAAATGGCAATGCAGGATCCCGCAATATAACAGGCTGATCTGGCAACTGTGATAACGAAAGTTCAAGCTCAGCCTCCGGTTGAGGCTCTTCATCTTGAGACTCAGAAAAAACCCTCCAGTTCGACATTCTGAATCTAAACTGGAAAACAAATATCACTAATAAGATTGAATGAAGCTCTAAGGCAAACCGCCCTTTATATTGATGTTATGCATCTCAACAGAATGGCGTCACCTTGAAGCTATTCAATAAAACATATTATAATATGTTTTTACCTTATGTACATATTTACTACACGACACCGCCTTGCATTGAAGTGGACAGTTATGAAGAGTACGATGTCGAAACCATTTTTTATTCAAGACTTCGGCGTGAACAGCTAGAATATTTTGTCCATTGGTAGGATACCCGATTAGCGAGTGCAATTGGGAACCAACAATAAATTTTACGAAGCGCACCTAAGAAGGTTCAAGCATTTCATCGACAATATCCGACGAAACCAACAATGCGATGAATACTCTTCGAAGAATCTCGGAGCTTGAAGGAGTCATAATGTCAAAGATGCCAAGAATGAATATAGAATGTCCTCGAATTACTCGGAAGATAATAGGTATAGGCAAAGCTCATAGTTCTTCGAATCTGTCTTGAGTCATTCGTCGTAGAAACAACTCTGTAAGTTCTTGCTTAGGTTTGCTGACAATATGGATGCTAAGATTCGAGTTGTACTCTTCAAAGGGTTGCTTATTCTAATTCATAAGTTTCTAAACACAAACAAAATAGCCACAACTACAAAATCAAGACGATCCATCAGTATAGAGGTGGGTAGTCGACAACCTCTATTATTGAAAGACTTGTCCAAATGAGTAGTTCCCATTGGATAGATTTTCCAAGAAACAACAATACAAGCTTTTAAGGTGGATAATCCACAACCTTTAAAATGCTCAAAAACCTTCAAGAAAGGGAGTAATCCAACACTCGATCTAGAAGGATAGAACTCTAGTATTGCAGGATGTGTTAGTCTCGACAAACTGTTACAGATGGACTCGGATAAGAAGACGTAACTTAAACAAAGATGATTGATACAGATGAGGAGAGTATTTTCCAAATAGAAACTACTAGAATAGTATTCTAAAAAGAGTTGTTGTGAAATAACACTAGAATTGCGAGTAGGAACAAGATTCAAGAGATTAAGACCAAAGAGTGAGTTGTCAAGACTAAGGAGCCTCTCACTCTTGACTCCTGTATATACATAAAGTCCTGAGGTTCAAGGAGCTTCTCTAGCAAGCTTGAGAAGGAGCCCAAGAAGCTTCTTTAAGATAAGAAGCTATTCAAGAAGCTTCTTGAAGGTTGGTGGCCGTCACATGAATTGCATGACAAGCTTCCTCAAGACTGACGGCCGCTAGATAAGCTACGCCAGAAGCTTCCTGGTTCTTCTAGAACCTTCTAGACACTTCTAGCGTCATCGAGAGTCTACTAGAATTATCTAGCAAGTGTATGGAATCTTCTAAATCTATTAAGAACATTCTAGAACCTTCTAGATTCTTAGCATCCGTGACATTCTAGAAGTATCTAGAAGGTTCTTAAAGGTTCTAGAGGAACCTGGAAGCTTCTAGCGTAGCTTACCTAGCGGCCGCCTGTTTTGAAGAAGCTTCTGGTGCTACTCACCTAACGGCCACCAGCCTTGAAGAAGCTTCTTGAGCAGCTTCCTATGTTAAGGAAGCTTCTTGTGCAGCTTCTTATGTTAAAGAAGCTTCTTGGATTCCTTTTCAAACTTATCAGAGAAGCTCCTAGAACCTCAAGACTTTATATATATATAGGAGTCGAGACTCAGAGGCTCCTTAGTCTCGACAACTCATTCTTTGGTCTTAGTGTCTTGGATCTTGTTCCAACTGCTAGTTCTAGTGTTATTTCACAACATGTCTTTTTGGAATACTATTTTAATAGTTTCTATTTGGAAAATACTCTCCACATATGTGTCAATCATCATTGTTTCAATTACGTCCTCTTGTTCGAGTCCATCGGTAACAAAATCTTGCCAAAGATAAATGCAAATAAACCACTCCGAAGCACTACACTTAAAAAAATAATTATTGCCTTCACTAAGAAAACCTCGGAAATTTACCAACAATAATTTTAAGCTCTAGGAAATTGGCCAAGAATTAAAAGGAGAAGTGGGAAATAAACCGGGTCTGAAACTAAAAAAGTAGGAAATTAACTGAAAAAAAAAAGAATTTCCAGAGGTTTTTTGTTTTTTCGGACCCAAGTGAAGAATTATGGGAAATACAGTGAAATCCCCCATTTGACTTCCTCGACTGTGGCCCAAATCGTTGTTGCCAAAGTCACGGATACCTCTGTAATTCGAACATTAAGCCCAACTTTTCAAATTTCAACCGATATGATCACTCCATTCCTTTTAATTTAGCCCATACTATGGTTAGGTTGGAATATTTCACTTGTTCAACATGGCATTCTAGTTGGCATAAATTTAGAGCCAAATTTTTGGACCGGTTTGAAAAAATCTAGATGAGGTTTTTCTTAATCCAAATTCTCAATATGAACCACATCGAGCGAAGTTTTCACTCACTATTTGATCACCTCAATTTGAAGTATTATTCAATTTTCATAAGAATTTGTCAAGAAGGTCCAAAAATGAACTTGAGAGATATTTATGTCTTGACCTCTAAATGTCGAAGGGCTAGTAGATTTCCAAAAATACCTCAAAATTGTTGTTTCTAGAAATAGAATATAAAATTTTTAGAATATTTTTATAGGAAAATGTAATTGTAGGATCTTCTTCACTACTTTCAAATTTGTTTACCCTTAAATTTTCAAATAATTTGACTATAAGGATACTGAGATATTCATATTCAAAGTTCAATTTTTGAAAAAATTATAGTTTTTGAAAAAAACAAGTTTTTTTTCTCAAGTTGTTGACTTAGGGAGGCCTATGTTTCAAAATTTCACGAAAGAAAAGTTAACCTCTCTTGACCAGATTGGAATTATGTATAGTTGACAACATCCGTACCAATTTTTAAAAACATTGGACGAATTGAAGATTTGTTTTAGTGCCTTGCAATTAGTCAAGATCGATTGATTAATCAAGAATTTCACTTGCCCGCACCTAATTTCTATTGATTCAACCAATTAGCTCCTTGGCCCTTGCATTGACCCATGAAATTTTATTTTTTCTTGGAATGGTCTTTGATTAGTTAATTCTAAATAAATAAACATACTTGATACATTGTGTGATCTTCATGATTATGATAAAAAACATTGGGCTAATGATAGTATGGCACATGTCTTACTAGTCTATACATTAAATTATGTTGTTTTTTTGTTTAGTTTTGTTTGTGTAAGTTTTGTTTGGTAGGATGAGATCTCATGGACCAAGAAAGCTCCCAACAACGAAGGGTGCACTGACTAAAAAAATAAATACCCTTGAAAGATTGCATGACCTTTGTAATTGTGATAAAATTGGGCGAATGGCACAAGTCATAATAGTTTATACATATATGAATGAGCATGTTTGTTTGTTTGATTATTTGTTTAGAAATTGAGATCTCGTGTATTGGGTGTCTCTTGTGGGCATTCTTGGTATAGTTGGGAGGCTCTCCATGAGGAGGGGTACACATAATTTTTTTGGACATACGATGTGGAATGAAATTTTTTAATTGAGTTGAATAAATGATCAATCTTGACAATTAACGTTTTTTACTTGAATAGCAAGTTTGAAGAGTTATAAATTGCAAACTTGAAGAGTTTTGAATTATGTCGCCTTTGACAAGACCTTTCTACGCAAACAAGATAAAGATCCTATGCAATTAGTGATGAGTCACTATCGGTAGATAAACATAATTGATACATTGGATGACCTTCGTCAAGACCTTTTCACATATATTAAATAAAGATCTTATGCATGAGGACATTAGTTGGGTCAAGACCTTTTCAAACATAATGATCTTATGCACTTGGAACATTAGTTTTGTTTGTGTGCTTTGTTTGGTAGGTTGAGATCTCATGAATTGTTCCTTAAGAGGTTTCCTAGTATTGTTGGGAGTGGACAACATTACAAAGAGACATTTATTATCGTTGGTCCTTTTTGGGTCTGGAGTTCTTACTACCATTGGGAAGTTCTCAAAGAAGAGGAGTGTACTGACTTTGTTTCATGGCGTTTCAGAGTAAAATGTAAAAGTAGCCAATTTTTTAATTGATTGAAATAAATGATCAATTTTGATAATGAATTTTTCACTTGAATTGCAAACTTGAAAAGTCATAAATTGCAAATGTGAAGAGTCACTATGAACTACATAAACATACATGATACATTGCATGACTTTTTTTAATACCTTTTTACGCAAACTAAATAAGCATGTTTGATACATTGTCTGACTTTCTATATTGTTCGTGGCACTAGTACAATATATGTAGTATTGTTGAAAAGTATTCAACGAGGGGTGCACAAATTTTGTTTGTAGCGTTTAGACCTACGATGCAAATATTATAGAATTTCAAAGTATGGATGGATACAGAAAATTATGATAATTAGAAAAATCAAAAGTAAATGAGACTTAGAGACAATTGCTACTACGTATACTACTTCTACTGTACTATTACTAATGTGATCCTATGCACCGGAAACATTTAGGGCCAATGGTAGATGCTATACTAGTAATCTTTAAAACAACCTTTGAAATATCACGTGGAGAAATAATCTTTGAAATATCACGTGACCCTTTAGACTACGGTGGAGAAGTGCACCAGTCAAGGATTTTAGGAAAATAGAGCAATACGATGGGAACAAATCTTGATCTTTACCATATTGAGTTTAGACTACAACCAAGACTTGTCCGGTAGAGAACCTTTGAGCATGAATGAGAAAATGACATGGTTGCCTATGTGGCAACACTTTTATAGAAGGGGAGTTCAAGTTTTTTGTCCGACCTCAAACCCGTGGACAAAAAACTTGGCCTACGGAGAACTCCAACTTCACCATTTGCCTCAAATAGTCATGTCTTGGGCAAAACTTTTAGATCAACCAAAGCTGACTTCTCCATTGTAGTCTAAAGCAGCCCTAAGTCTAATAGAAAATAGTAGTAGGAGTTGTGTCTAAGTCTCATTTACTTTTTATTTTCAAAATTTCCTAATTTTTAGTAACCATCTATACTTTGAAATTACATAACTTTTGCAATTTTTGTTAAAAGGCCATGAAAAAAATTCCATGCACTCCTTTTTATTGAGCACTTTCCAAAAACATCTCTATCGGGAACCCAATCCAAGAGATTTCACCGTAAATCCAAATGAAACAACCTTTTGAAAATTTATTTTAATTTGCGTCAATTTTATTTTTTTTAAATTAAATTTAAGAAAAAGAAAAATTGGTATAAAAAATTCAATTTAATTTAATTTAATTTATTTACATTTCATCTTGGGCAGTCCAAATGTACTATGAAGTGGTTGTTTGGTTACGTTAAAGTCGAGACAATTTTGTAGACTTCACTGTTCAGGGTATTTACTAGGAACACGTGTCTGCAAGCGAAGAGCGGTGCCTATGTCCAGGGCACATCTGAGAGCTCGGTCATAGAGCGTGGACCTGTAACCACAGGGGAAGTCTATAAAGACCCCCTGTGCCCCCTAGACTTTCCCGTTGCTGTTCACGGCGCTTGCATATCTCCGCACTCTGGTTGCACCGCCAGATCCCAGAGAAAGCACGGCCCGTTGCGCAACCACTGTGATCCCACTACTGAAGAATCTATCCTCAATCCTGAATCCGCAGACGCTGACGCCGCTCGACGTGGTCGAGAATCGGTGTAACGTAGAGTAATCACTTAAATAGGAGCCAAGCCAGCGAGAAACGGGAAGAGGAAGGACTCATTCCGTTGGATAAGTAAGTTCTCAGTTGCACAGACTATCTAGTAGAACCTTCAATTGTCGAGTTCCTCGTGCTTTTTGGGGCTCGATTAGAGTCCGGATTGTCTGAAAACGCGCGTACAGAACGTTGGAGTGATTTTCATTAATTTCTGTGTTGTTGCCATATGTATTGAACTGTGTGAAAAACGACGGCTCTCTAGAAAGTATTGCGTTGCTGGATTGGCAGTTCTTTGTTGTGCTGTTGCGGTTTGTTGTGAATTGTCAAGCCATGGATTTGCAAGAACCCTAGTTTCCCGGATTGGCATTTTTTCCGTGTCGGTGTGATTTGTGGTGAATTGTATGAGGAATTATAGCTTTTCAGAAGCCTTGTCTGCAGGATCAGCATTTTTTTTGCTGTCTTAGTGTGGTTTGTGGTGAGGAAATATCGAGTTCGAGAAAGCTTTTTTTCAGGATTGGCATTATTTTTGATGTATCAGTGTGTTTGTGATGAGGAAAAATTACTTTCCAGAAAGCCTGTTTTGCAGGATTGGCGTTTTTTTTTGGGGCTGTGTTGGTGTGGTATGTTGTGAATTATATGAAGAATCATCGCTTTCCAAAACCTAGTTTTTGCAGGATTGACATTTCGTTGCTGAGTTGATGTGGTTTGTGGAGAGGAGACATCGCTCTCCAGAAAGCTTAGTTGGCATGATATGCATTTTATTCGTTGTTTGTGGTTTTTGGTGAATTGTGCCAGGAAACATCGCTTTCCAGAAAGCCCAGTTTGCAGGATTGACATGTCTTTGTCGTGTTACTGTGGTTTGTAGTGAGTTCTGTGAGGAGCCATAGCTTTCAGAAACCCTAGGCCTGGCTTACACCTTGACTTAATAGTTCTCTTTCCTGGGCTTTCAGAAATTGGAAGCGGGAGCTTGTGCTTGTGCTTGTTATAGCGTCAATTTCAGCGCAACATGAATAAGACAGTGTGTCCTGAGTGTCGGAAGGCGACGGAGGTGGTGGTCGACCATGCCGCGGGAGACATGGTGTGTGCAGAGTGTGGGTTAGTGCTGGAGCAACATTCCGTGGATGAGAGCTCAGAGTGGCGAACGTTCTCGGATTCTACGTCCAGCGACCCTGTTCGTGTGGGTGGCCCTTCGAATCCCCTTCTTACGGATGGTGGGCTGTCGACCATCATTTCCAAGCCCAACGGTGCGCAGGGCGACTTCATGTCCTCTCTAGGGCGTTGGCAGAACCGGGGCTCTAATCCGGATCGGTCTCTTATCATTGCGTTTCGTTCGATTGGGACAATGGCTGACAGGTGAGCTCCTCTTTTCTTGATCCTTTACGCAGTTCCTTTAACCCCTGAAGGACCAAGAAGCCCGAATCGGACCTCGTGTTTTTCATAGCAGTTTTAAGCAGGAGACTTGCTTTTATTCAAATATTGTCTTGAGATCAACACATGCAATAATCTTCGCTGATTCCAGCTATATAATTCTGGTTCTATCTGAATTATGTTCTATACAATATGATCTTTTGAATTTGCCATTTTTAAATTATTAATCCTTCGGTCCTTTAAGGGTTAATTCAGGAAGTATTTGAGATCATTTCTGGAAGACATTGTTATGCAAGTGTATGTCCTCCTGGTCTGAGTGGTTCCCGTTTTGGAAGATATCAGTGCTAGGGAGCACGAAATTGACGAAGATATTTCACTAGTAGAGGACCAAAATCTTCTCATAATTAAATTAGCTTTTGTCGAAAACATAGTCGTTTTAAACCCTTCCAATTGTATCGCCATTGTGATGCGGGTAGGTTTTTAGAATACGTCTGGTGGTGGGTCGGAGTGCTTGCTAGAGAGAAATAGGTTTTATGTAGTTTGTGCTAGAGATGCATGGTCTGATCCTGAAACTGTTTTCTAGAATCCTAGCTGTCAACTTCTAAGGTGATACCATAGTGGTACTATCTCGGTTTTTGTGTTTGTAATACGTCATTTCCAACGCCAAGTGTAGCTTCCATCAGGTATTATCTTCGTTTGTCAGTGGCTGCGAATTGCATTAAGCTGAACAATACTAAATGAGGATTTTGTCAATGTGGGGCAGGTTGGGACTGGTGTCAACAATCAAGGTGAGCAGATCTTTTCAGTTATTGAGGACTCTGTCTGTTCAGTAACGCTGAAGTTTCTGTGCACTGGGAAAACATCATGATTGTGTCGATGCAGTAGAAAGAAAGAGTGGTGCTTATGCCTTCCACTGTCTTGGTGTGAAGGATCGGGCCAATGAGATATACAAGAAGGTGGAGGACCTGAAATCCATCCGAGGCCGAAGTCAGGATGCGATACTGGCTGCCTGTCTCTACATTGCTTGCCGGCAGGAAGATAAACCTCGTACATTCAAAGGTTGTTGCTCCTCAGTACCTTTCCGTGTCTGACTAAACCCTAAGTACTCCAGTGGTCAGAAGTTTCCGCTTCCATGTCTACAAAAGTCAAAATAAATTATTTAGGAAGCTGCAAGGGAGGTAACGAAATGTACCAATAGAAATATGTACATCATTTAGGAAGTTTCAAGGAAGGGAGCAAAATTAAGGAAGTAAACCATCTAGGAAGTTTCAAGGAAGGTAACAAAATATCTTTTAATATGAAAATAGAGATTCTTGAACGATAGAATCAAGTTTTGAAAATGTGTTTAATCGACTATCAACCTCCAAAGTGGACTTTCTATTTTAAAATTGGGCACATGGGGTTACATCAGTTTTGTAGTGAATGGGTCCATTTTTTGGTCTAAGCTGTTTCGTGTGAAAGTGATAGACGCGGACGTCACTGCGGAACATCTTTTTTGACCTATTGTTTTAAGGCAATTCATTGCTTGTCATTGATTAGTTGTATTTTAGACTCGTGCTTAGTTGAGCAGACTCCGGTCACATAAATTCTTGCTACTCCAACGACGTAGTCGTGAGTTTTCCACGTAGAAGTAAAGTTCATCTCGCCTGATAGTTTTTAATACGTCTAATGCGAACGGTTACCCTACATGCCTAGGGTCCACTCCAGATTTAGCAGTTTTGCAAAGATGCATTATAAAATACAAGTAAGAGGATTATTTGGAGAATGATGTATGAATAATAGTTATACTCTAGGACTTTAAGATTCTAACTGTACGGTCAGACCTACGATTGCAATCACCTATATTTTTGTATAAAATTTCAGAAGCGAAATTCAAATTTTTTTTGTAATTCAATTATGAATAGGATAATGACAATTTGTGGATAGAATTTGTTGTGATAGGTTGAAATGTACAACTCTTGATGTAGGGATTTTGGAGATTTTTTGGTTGTTTAATTTCAGGAATTGAACACTTTTGATTTGTTTTGCACTTTCAGTACCATTTGTCCAAATCAAGTATGTTTTGAAAATAAATTGATAAATATGTACTGGATGCTCCGCCTGGGTTGCATTATCTGGATGATACATGTCTTGCGCTTCTGATATGAACAGGACATAAATAATAGACCGTGGGTGAGCTTTCTATTCTGGATTTTGTGCTCCATAATCTATTGTTCTTACGGTGATCTTGTTGAGCAGAAATATGCTCAGTTGCAAATGGAGCATCGAAGAAGGAGATTGGGAGAGCTACGAAGTTTATCGTGAAGCAATTAGAAGAGGATATGGGTATTTCTATGGAGATGGGAACAATCCACGCCGGTGACTTTTTGGTAGGTCTATTTTGTTTCTTTATTTTTCCTTTATTTGTTGCAGTCAGAATAGGAGTCTTGTACTCCTAATCAGAATTTGACAGTCTAATAGGCTGAACCTATTTTCTATTACTTTTCCTGTTGCAGAGGAGATTCTGCTCGCATCTTAATATGGAAAACAACGAGGTTAGAGCTGCCACTGAGACAGTAAAGAAATCAGAGATGCTGGACATCAGGTTGGTGCTTTTTCCTTCTTCGTACTATTTTCTGATTTGCGAGGATGTATTGATCTTGTTTCCAGTTTGAGAGTGCTGTCCTTGTGGTCAAGCCATCTATACACTGGATGTAAGTGTTTCCAGTATTGACGTTGTTGTGTCCGTATGCAGGAAGAGTCCTATATCCGTTGCTGCAGCTGCTATTTACATGATCTCACAGCTTAATGAAAAAGAAAAGAAGGCTTTAAAAGGTGCTTCCCTCTCACTCATCAGTTCAGCTATTACAGTTTAATTGTTCACATGTCCACATGAGTTGGGGTGGACAGGATGATTAGCTCATCCATGATCTGAAATCCATCACTTGTGCTGATGCCAGATATATCACGAGTGGCTGGGGTGGCGGAGGTTACTATTCGAAATTCGTATAAGGATCTTTACCCCCATGCATCGAAGCTTATTCCAGATTGGTTTCTTAAGGACGTTGATTTGAAGAATTTGCCTGCGCCATAGAGCTTCATTTTGGAGAGTACGAGCAGCCAGATATTGGTATAAATTGTGGCCATTTAATTTTGGGTCTTTAAGATGATTTTTCATGCCAGCTCTAAGGTACTCATCGTCATTGTGCTTTCTTCTAGTAGTCGAAGATGAGAGTGATGGGATGTTCACAATTCACTTGGTACCAGCTGTTGTGAGCAGGCTTTTTAGTGGTAACATTTTAATGGAAGAATCATGTACACTAGGAAAAGAAATTGATAAGATGAAATCGACCGGTTGAAAGGGTTCTGGTTGTTTGCATCTTTTCCTTTTTTACTGAGAACCGGTTTGGCAATTTTGCCCTACATCAAATGGATTTGTTATATTCAACGCACATTTGGAAATTTTTGGGCTGTCGGAGTTGGAAAATAAATTTTTAGTAGCACTCTTGAAATTCTCTCATGTCTTCATGATGTGCAACTTTCAATCGTATACAAAGTTTATGTCCTTTGTCCTTGTATAATATATTTTGGCAAAGTTGCTGAAATTAGAAATGGTTAAAACGTCTAGGGGTTAAACGATATAGCTCTCATAATTCTTACACGAAAATCTGCACAGTTGAAATCCGATGAGCCGGTGAAATCAAACCCTTCTCCTTTTCGACCGCGTCTCAGTGAGGCAAAGCATACACTATGAAGCCGATGTGCACTTCAAAAGTAAATAGCATTAGTAGGAACTCCGTGAATAGAGTGTATATTCATTATGCTAATTGTTGATATACTCCACCTCAGCACAATACGCAAGAGACTAACGGAACTGACAGCTGGACGCATAGCAGCTGTAATCAGTGCCCTGTTTGAATGTCTCATCATGATGCAGATTCCCCCGCCTACCGGCCGTCACTGAGCAGTACTAGTTACAGGATTAGCCCTAGCATCTCTCTCTTAACTGAATCAATGCTAAGGAAGCTGTGTGCTCCAAGATTCAGTGTGTGCCTTGTGTTAGTGGGAGCTAGGTCATTTCAGATGTACGCATTGTGCCAAGCTACTATGATTTAATCTAAGTGTACGGGACTTTCTGCTTAAAGCTGTGGTTACTCTGTCAGTGGTCTTTTGTCCAAGTGAATGTTCTGCACATGTCTCAGTAAAACTTTCCTCATCTTTCTACAGGTTATGGGCCCTGCTCGCTTCCTTTAGAAATCTACTCAGCGTTACAGATTAGGAAAGTGCTTCCCAGTACGATCTACTGTGTCTACAGTAAACCAGTCGCTGTGCCTACAGCAAGTCCAATCACGCTTGTCAGTGTCCTTGTTGCGCCGGCAACAAAACCCTGTATCAGTCCTTAGCAGTACCTCACGCATCATGGATGCAAATGCCGAGCTCCGTAATGTCAAATGCTACAACGGTCAGAACTTCCACCTTTGGAAGTTCCAACTGCGCGCCATACTTCTTGGCCAGGATCTCATGGGTATCGTAGATGGGTCCGTCCCCAAACCCACAGACACTGCCGCACAAGCTGCGTGGGTGAGAAAGGATAATCAGTGTATTTCCTTGCTCTGTAAAGCCATAGACGAGTCCATTCTTGAGATTCTCATGAATTGTGCCACCTCGAAAGCCATCTGGGACAAACTTAAGTTGCTTCATGATCAATCCGCTCACGAGTCAGTCCATCACATCCAACAGCGCTTTTACGAGTGCAAAATGGACAGTTCCGACACTATCACTTCCTTCCTAGGCAAACTCGAAGTGATCAAGAGCTCCCTCATTAACATGGGGGACAACTCAATCACTGATGCTAGTCTCATTGCCAAGGTTCTTGCGAATCTTCCTTCTGCACAGTACAGCTCGTTTTTATCCGCCTGGGACAACGTTGAGGATGTATCACGCACCCTCAACAATCTCACCATTAGGCTGTTACGTCACGAAACTCGTCTAAAGACCGAGAAAAAGGCGGAAGAGAACATCGCTGTTGCCTACGCCACAACGTACAACAGTTCAAACCAGTCCTCGCTTCCTTCAGTCAATCGTCCTCAGCTCACATATGAGCAGCGCCAAGAACGTAGAGTCCAGATCACTGAACGCAAGAAGGTTACTCCATGTTGGAAGTGTGGTCAGTTAGGCCATTGGGCTAGAGAGTGTCCCTCCAACCAGCAAGATCCCACAGATCTGCTTCCCCAGTCCCATACAGCCTCGAAACCACCCACGCATCGTGCTTACATGACCACAAGTAGCGTCGCAGAACATTCTTCATGGTATGTCGACAGTGGATGTACTGACCATATGACCAATACCAGAGAGTTTTTCTTTAAGTACACCGATATCTCGCATGAGAATCGAACTGTTCAGGGTGTCGGAGGAATTCTCTTAGAAGTCATCGGTGTCGGAAATGTTAACGTCCAAGTCCACCTCGCTGATCGAGAGGACTTTGCAACGCTTACTGATGTGTTGCTTGTTCCACGCTTAGGAACCAGTCTCTTTTCCTCCCAAAGAGCAACTCAAAAGAACATAGATACTATCACTTCCAAGCATTCCTGTCGACTCGTTACCCAGGAGGGTGAAATAGTCATGAGCGGCGTATTAACCAGCAAGCTCTACAAACTGCTGATCACCCCATTGCTCCCCAGTGATATAACTGCTCTCCACGTTGGTAGCTTTGGCGTAGTGACCCAAAAAGATAGTTTACAGCCATTGGATGTTTGGCACAAACGTCTTGCACATGTCCATCATGACATGCTCAAGAAAATGTCCTCTCGAAACACAGTAGAGGGTCTCACTATTCTCTCTCGTCCAGGACCACCACCATTCTGCACAGGTTGTGCTTACGGAAAGATCCACCTCTGTGGCTTTCCCTTCAATGACGAGCGTCAAAGGCAAAATGCAGCTGGCGATCTGGTTC
Source organism: Bryoerythrophyllum caledonicum (assembly GCA_963971425.1). NCBI lineage: Eukaryota > Viridiplantae > Streptophyta > Bryopsida > Pottiales > Pottiaceae > Bryoerythrophyllum > Bryoerythrophyllum caledonicum. The sequence continues at coordinate 6,735 of CAXARX010000506.1, read as the reverse complement.
ACTGCGATATCTGTGGGCCGATGAGCCAACCTACGGTAAATGGAGCACGCTACTTCATCCTCTTTAAGGACGACGCTACCGGCTTTCGCGTCGTACAGTGCATGGCGAAGAAGTCTGAAGCGCTGCGGCACTTCAAGGACTTCGTGGAGCAGCTCACTCGCGAAACAAACAACCGCGTCTACCGGCTTCGCACAGATCGAGGCTCAGAATTCACTAGCTCTGCCTTCCGAGAGTTCTAGCACCAGCACGGAATCGCCCAAGAAATGACGACGCCCTACACACCAGAACAAAACGGAGTAGCGGAGCGCGACAATCGTACCATTATGGAGGCAGTTCGCAGCATGATATACTCAGCAAATGTTCATACGAAGTTCTGGGGCGAAGCACTACACACTGCCGTATACTGCCTTAATCGCAGTGGCAGCCGCATGCTTGACGGCGAAACCCCATTCGAGCGCTGGCATGGTGTCCGCCCGTGCGTTTCTCACATACGAGTGTTTGGGTCTGATGCGTTCATCTTCATCCCTACCGAGCTGCGCACCAAGTTGTCACCGAAGAGCACCAGGGGCATCTTCATGGGCTTCAGCCGACATAGTAAGGCGTATCGCATTTGGGTCAACAACTCCAAGAAAATTGTTGAGTCCGTGACGTCCTTTTCGATGAAACCAGTGTTCTACGCGGTATCTACGGCGAAACCAGCAGTCAAGCACCAGTTCGCACTGGACCACCTCCATCGCTTTTCTTTGTCGATCAGGCTGCTACGCAAACATCTGCGCCAGTACACCTTCTACCAGTGCCGATGGGTGGCCTACCGATCAGACCTCCTCCAGTCGCAGTGGGAGTCCAGCAGCCTGCTGCAGTCGCAGTGGAAGTTCAGCAGCCTGCTGCCGTAGCAGTGGGAGTTCAACAGCCTACTGCAGCCCGCGTCGAGCTACCGCACCCTGCAGTTGTTCCAGAATCTGCATCGGCAGATGAAGTCGAACTCACACCTGCAGACCCAGGTGACCAGAGTGATCCCACGTCATTGGAACCAGTGAACACCTTCAGTAACTCATCAGCGCATCTGTCCAACTCCGAGGTGGAACCCATTGAAGAAATTTTCGGTGGACCTCGTGACTCTGTTGATGCCACACTTGCCCAGTGGCACGACATAACTTTTGCTGAGGCCGAAGTCTGCATACCACTCTCGCTGATTCCAGCTGTTGAGCCGTCAATCCAACCAGAAGATCATTCGCAAGACGCTGGTCTCTACTCATCACCAGCAACAGCACCACCAACTTGCGACAACATCGAGCTTTCAACCGCAAGCCTTGGCGAACTTATTGTGGACCTCTCCATTGATGGAAACGTGGTAGAGATACCAGATGCGCCACGAGGCAGCAGTCCTCCGCACGACCTTCCACCTCGCATACGCAAACCTCCAAACCGCTATGGTGAGTGGGTTTGCCCAGACCAACAGCCTCCATATGCTGGCATGGTGCATTCGGGACAGCTCCCATCCGAACCTCCTATTGAGCCGCATACTTACCAAGAAGCTCTCAAGTCGGATGAGTCCCAGCACTGGAAGGATGCTATGACTCAGGAGTATAGCTCACTCATGAGCAACGGCACATGGACACTCAGCGAGCTACCGCCAGGACGTAAGGCCATCCAGAACAAATGGGTGTACCGCATCAAAATGGCTGCCGATGGCACTGTGAGCAGATTCAAGGCACGACTTGTGGCGAAGGGGTTCTCGCAACGGGAGGGCGTCGATCATTCGGAAACGTTCTCACCTGTCGTCAAGTTCGACTCCATACGCACGATACTTTCCGTAGCTGCCGGTGAGGACCTGCAGTTGGTCCAGTTCGATGTTGAAACGGCTTTTCTCTACGGGGAGATTGCAGAGGAAATCTACATGGCTCAACCAAGAGGTTTTGCTGACTCCAATTCACCTCACCTGGTATGCAAGCTACACAAAGCGTTATATGGTCTGAAGCAGGCGTCTCGAATATGGAACAAACGTTTCCATGATTTTTTAGTACAGCACAGCTTAGCTCCAAGCCAGGCCGACCCCTGCGTCTACATCAGCCTCAGCGGGCCACCACTCATCTTGGCCCTGTTTGTTGACGATGGCATCATCGCATGTAGCGACCACCAGCGTATCGACAGAGTCATCGAGTCCATGCGCGGCATCTTTAACATCACCACCGGCAATCCAGAAGTGTATGTCGGACTACACATTACGCGCAACAGAGCTGAGCGCACTCTTCAGCTTGACCAATCCCGTTACATCCATCGGAAGCTGCAACAGTACGGCTTTCTCGACTGCGCCCCACTCTCTGTGCCTGCTGACCCACATGTGCAACTCGACCTCGCATCATCCATCGACGAAGGTACGGACCCGAGCTTCCCGTATTCTGAAATTATTGGAAGTCTTCATTTTGCCAGCCAAGGAACTCGTCTCGACATCACATACGCAACGGGACACCTCTCCAAGTTTTCACGGAATCCACGGCACAGTCACATCTCCGGCGTCAAGCGCGTGCTCAAATACCTCCGCGGCACCCCCGACATGCGCATCACCTATGCAGCTACTAGTCACCCGAACGAGATGCAAGCCTTCTGTGATGCAGATTACGCAGGTGACGCTGACGACCGCAAGTCCCGCTCTGGATTCATCATCACACTGAACGGCGGACCTGTAGCATGGGGCAGCCGCAAACAAGGTTGTACTGCGGCCTCCACAACCGAAGCTGAATACATCGCCGCGCACCTGGCCTCCCAAGAGATCATCTGGATGCGGCAACTTCTTCACGACCTTGGACATCCGCAAATCACACCAACTGTTCTTCGTAGCGACAACCAGGCCGCAATACGCCTTGTGCGCAATCCAGAGTTTCACCGACGCACGAAGCACGTCGATGTCAAGTATCATATCATACGTGATCACTTCCAGCAAGGGCACCTCACGCTGACGTATGTGTCAACCGTTGAAAATGTAGCTGACGTCCTCACCAAACCACTTCTTCGCGATCGCTTCCAGCGTCTCACTAGCATCCTCGGCCTCACCACCCTCTCATGTGGCACCGGTTAGGCTTCTGAGCATTTGTTAGTCTCTTGCGAGTGGGAGTGTTGATATACTCCACCTCAGCACAATACGCAAGAGACTAACGGAACTGACAGCTGGACGCATAGCAGCTGTAATCAGTGCCCTGTTTGAATGTCTCATCATGATGCAGATTCCCCCGCCTACCGGCCGTCACTGAGCAGTACTAGTTACAGGATTAGCCCTAGCATCTCTCTCTTAACTGAATCAATGCTAAGGAAGCTGTGTGCTCCAAGATTCAGTGTGTGCCTTGTGTTAGTGGGAGCTAGGTCATTTCAGATGTACGCATTGTGCCAAGCTACTATGATTTAATCTAAGTGTACGGGACTTTCTGCTTAAAGCTGTGGTTACTCTGTCAGTGGTCTTTTGTCCAAGTGAATGTTCTGCACATGTCTCAGTAAAACTTTCCTCATCTTTCTACACTAATGCGGGAGTGTCTACCGGGAAAGGACTATTTGTACACGACTGCCACCCTCTGTCGAGCGAAGACTCTAAAGTGATCCACCCATTCTCCTCTTTTTAAACATATTTTTTCAGCATTTGAATAAAATTGACTCATACTATCAAAATGTTGCAAACTTAAGGCTTTAGTGATATTTGTACACCAAGCATGAAAGTTTGAAAACAAGCATCTTCTATTATCTTCAATAAATAAGAGCCTTTGACCATAATTGGTTGAGTGTCAATTTTTTGAATGAATTTCACCTATATTTTTTCATCCATCATGCAATTTTTGGAATGTATATTTATTACTTTCGATTTAATAGGAAGTTAGTTTCATGCATGTGAACCGATTAGAAAGAGGATCATTTTTTAAATTTGTCTCATTTCATATCTACAAGTATGTCCTATGCCATTGCCATAATCAATAAAACTATCACTAATAGTAGTTGTCATCATATCTAAATCTAATAGTAGTGGTAGTAGTAGAAGGTGTCCAAAGGGACGTTCCCACTTGGTGTTTGGAGGTGTTGTTAGAGTCAGAAAAGAACAGCGCGTTCCCACCAATGTGTGCAGTTAGAAGCCGAACCTAGCTCGCTGCAGGTGCGGCTCTCCTGTAAGAGCGTTAAGTGTTGCATGTCCACCAGAGAAAAGGTAGTCGTCACTTGGAATTGTTTAATATTTTGGAAACGAAGATTTTGGAGTTTGGAGGCTGCTCATAGTAACATGGTGGGTTGGGCGGGCACTTAGTTAACCCATGTGCGTCACAACGCCAAGAACAGAAATGAGCAACTTTCTAGCACTTTCTACAACAGGCATAATAACTTGAAGGTTACTCGGTTTTAGAAATTTTCACCGTTTAAAATTATAGCCAAGTCATTGAACATTGCAAATTTGTAGTTTCCAGGAGGATCCACCGAATGGATTCCCAAATTATAATGTTCGATCAACTTGCTTTTCCTCCGATCTGAATCTTTTTTTAGTGTCATCAAAGTTCAAAAAATTCTCCACGCCGGTCTACGAATCACATGGAGAAGAACTTTGGATATGTTGTAGAAAATGAATCTAAGAATCAACACGAAAATCAAAATATAAAAATTCTCAAAAGAATGGATTCAAGAGCCCTTGGAAGCACCAACATTCGAGGAAAATTGTCCCTCCGTCCTTGGTATAATGAACCCGAGGCCAGGATATTGTGGGTACAATTTGAGGCGCAAAATGCAATTGTGTAATGAAGTTGGAGATCACATTGGCCGATTTAGGTGATTTTTTACTGTGGGATACTGTAGGTATTTTCCGCAAAAGTCCAACTCAAATCGAAACCTAAACTTTGGCTCCCAAAATTTTGATCCCGTCACATCCCGAAAATGGGCGTTGTGGCGCAGAGGGGTTAAGGCTTGCTCGATGAACGTGCACGCCACTATCAACGTCGTCATCAGCACATTATCTCGTTCTCCACCTCTCTCTGTGTGAACTCGCTTTCATTGTGCTCTCTCAATGCTCTCAATTTTAAGTTTCTGTTCTTTACAAAAGCCAGGTGGGAACATCCCTTAAGTCTCTTTTACTTTTTGATTTTATGAGTTTTTATGTTTTTCATAGCTTTAATACTTTCAAATTTCATAAGTTTTCTTCCCTTTGTCTAGATGCCAAATAAATAAATTCATATCAATCACAATATATATTCACATATGACAAATTTTACCAAAGATGTGAATCACAATGAAGAGCATCATGGTAGACTTATTTTAACTATAACACCGAATTTAGAAAAAGTAACCATCCCATTAATTTAGGTATTCATCTTGTGAAAATAATGAAAAAAATTCAAAATTTAAGTTTTTTCAAAATCTCAATGTTTTGAAATATTAGATTTGGTATACTTTATATTCTTAGTTATTCTGAAATTAAAAACTCATCATTTTAATGGTTTAATTTGAGTTTTGGTGAAAAGATTGTAAAAACTTTAAATGCACTATACCATGGCGCATTTTTATTACTGAATTAACAATTTAGACCCTTTTACATACATTGTATACGTTAAAGCTATCACTACTAGTATGACATCACCCTTGGCCCAATTTTTCTCATAATTACATAAGTCACCCAATACATTAAGTATGTTTATTAAGCATGTTTATCTAGTATAGAAATACTAAATTCGATAAACTTTATATTGTTAGTTATTGTCAAATAAAAAACACATCGTTTTAATGGTTAAATTGAGTTTTGATGAAAAGATCCCAAAAACTTAAAATACGCTACACCATAGTGCAGTTTTATTACCAAATTAGCAATTGAGACTCTTCTATGGACATTGTACATGCAAAAGTTATCAATATAGATAAACTCAAAAATCTCATTTAGTAAACTCATGAAAAATAGTTCACAAAATACATTTTGGCCCATTTTGTTCATTCAAAGTATAAAGAGTTCTCGTCGGCATTCAAAGGTTAAGTCTCCAAAGGTGCCTTCACACCTAGCCCTAGGAAAGAGAATTGTTAAATTTTAATTTTTCACTATGCCATAGTACTAGTTGGTTTCACACTATGGAGTTGTACCAGACTTGACTCTCGTAGAAAATATACTTACATACATGTGTGGTATTCATACTTGCCATGTCATATCTACCATGCTCTGAAACTTGTGACTAAATACTTCTATAGTAAGAACATCCACACCCATGAGCACAATTGAACCTCTATATCGACGTATTTAAAGAGCTCTATATAGCACCTATGGCTCCAAATATTTTCCGAGCCTCACCGACACTCGCTATGGATACTTCAAAAATTGAGTCCCCAAATGCACGAGCTTGACAAAAGAGAGTATTCACGACATTTTTTTTAATATTGACTCATATGCGGTATTTGCCACCCCTAACACAACATATTGATTGTTCACGACATATACTCATATGCGGTATTTGCCACCACATATTCTAAACACATACTCATATGTGGTTTATGTATATACTAAATATGTATTTAGTATATGTATCTAGTATACTCATATGCAGTATGCCACCACTCATTGACTCTTCACGACATTTTTAAAGGGGTGGCAAATACTGCATAAGAAGTACAAGTGACTTTGGAAGTTGGCAAGTTGCAACAAGAATATAACAAAAATGAAAACTCTAAACAAGTCCCAATAAACACCTTATTGCAACCCCGACTCGCCACATTATTGCAAGCATAAGAGACACC
>CAXARX010000504.1:0-22114 GCA_963971425.1 Bryoerythrophyllum caledonicum | reverse complement strand
AGTATGCATGCGTTCTAATTATCCGCTCGTGTCCACCAATAGCAAAACCCTGTCGACCCTCTGACTGAGACATGTCCAGCTTGTAACAATCACCGCTAATGTAAGAATCAAGGATCTCATTTCCCATCATCATAATACCATTTCCCTCCTCGGTCACCTCGCAGGTACTAGAATCATACTCCTCAAGTGACGAACCGTTGCCCTTCGTCTCAAGACCCAGGCTTTTCACGTACCCTGGTCCAGCGACAGCTTTCACGTAGTCAGCTGCAGTGTAGCTCTGTCTTGCGCGCTTTCGTATGAGTTGGTCTGCCTCTTGTAAAGTCATGAACCTTACTAAACGCCCATTTTCATCACATACAGGACCGTCCAATAAGCAAAGAAGCTTGTCAGCTTGAAGAGCTGTTGCACAAGCTGTTGCCACTTCATAGGTACTGCACGAGGAAGCATTAACGCAGAAGCGAAATGTAGGTATAAGTTGTAGAATGGTTCGTCGACATTCACTTCATGGAAATTAGAATTGCTAGCGAAGAATCGCTGGGAAAAAAACTTATATAACGCAGGAAGTTTCATGATGGCAGAAAAATAGAAAGAACTCAGCGAAATTACTTACTTACAGTTGAGGACCTCGCCAGAGGCTGAGTATCCCAAGTTGCTGAGGATAACTATACAGTTACTGTCTAATCGTTCTCTGATTCGAGAAACACTTATCTTCTTTACTTCCCCGGTGGACAAGAAATCGATGCCATTCACTACACCTCTTGGCTGCACCAACATGTTCAAATAACCACATTGAAAACAAAAAATGTAGCCCTTCCAAGCCTCTCTCCACACATATGTTCCATAGTAATCTACTTCTAATGACCCAGAACAGAAGGTATCCAGTAATCTTGTCCCTATTGCCACACATAAAGACACAAGCGAAATCTAAAAAACACGACTTGATACCATTCATGGATTTTTGATACTAAGTATTCTAGTTCTAGCGAGATTATTCATTTCCAGAAATCAACAACATTTAAATACCTTGGCAGCAACAAAATTTCCACTAGAGATGCTCACGCCTACTTCATGGCGTCGGTCGCTAGAACCATGACGCCGAAGAATCGGAATTGAAGGTCCTCTCGAAAGTTTAGCTTCGATGTCAACACGAATCTTGCCGGCAGCTTCCATTGAAGCTTGAAGTGCTTGGTCGTCCGTTATTCGATATGCTCCCAAATACTGTGCTTCAAACCCTGCCAGCTATGGTTAAGATTTGTTAGTGCATAGAAAAGTAAAACCCGAAACCACTACGACCAGGAAACTATGACCAGTTTGCGAAAAAATATTCCGAGTATTATTACCCAGACACTGAGTGAGCATCCTTCTTCCCTATTTCAAATGCCAACAGCATCCAATCATACTTAGAACCTTGATACCAAGGCTGAGTGTGACCATTATTTACCTCTCTCATTCAAAAGCTTATCAATTTGAATGTGCGTGCCTGGCACAATGACCAGCTTGATTCCAAGACCATGAAGAAGAGCTATGTCCTGCAGCTCAGGACACCGCCTGTCAATATTCACCAATAGCAAAGGACATATTTCGTTACAAAGGACCTGTTCTCGTTCTCCGGTTACTGCTTCAGAAACAAATTTGAAAGTATTCTCCTTTTCTTTACTTTTCTTTGCACTATTTGTATGTACACATACAGCTTAAGAACAGAGTCTTCAAAAAAGAAAGATTCGATGAAAACGAAATGAGAGAACGAGGATATTCCGATTTCCAGTAACGACGCACCTGCAAAATGCTCTCAAGTGCAGACCTATTCTCAACAACTTCGCCAGGTATGACGATCACGAAAGTGCTCCCGCGATGTCCCTGAATGTAAGGCCACGCTTCCCGAAACCACGTCACGTAAGGTACATTGCTCCCCGTCGCATATCCGTTCTTCTTCTCCTGGCCCTGCGCTTTCTGACTTGACCAGCACTGGCACCTCGACGACGACCGGCGAGCTTCGTAAAGCGATCTCCTATCATTCCCCCTACCGTTGAAAAACTCTCTTCTATCATCAAGCCCTTGCGTCTGGCGTGCAGCTCCAAATTGGTCGTTCCGGCACCGCAGTGTGAATTGGGATGCAATTTGATTGGCACTAACTCCCGCCACCAAAATCGCCATTCAAAAACCCGCTCAATTTCGAGCAAGAACGCAGATTACGAGGATAGGAGCGCAATTCGGCGCAGACTTCTTTGAGAGGTGCTACAAGGAAGGAAAAAAATCAGCGTGGGCTAGAGAGTGAGAGAGACGAGCAGCTACGAGTGAACTGGGATTGTATGTATCTCAGATGGCCACTCCATGTCAAGAGTGATGATACCTCGACACGACGGCTTAATAAATTGCCTGCGCGCCGGGGTTGAGCTCGCTGTCTCTTGGCAATCGCCTTCGGTGCGCTACTACACAGCAAGCACAGAAGGCCTAGGCTGGCCTTTGCTGTTCTGCCAGCAGCGTCGGAGGAGACGTCCCCAGAGACCTAGCCGTAGCCTGGCCGAGTCGCGCGGCAGCGGCAAAAACGGCCAGCCGGCGGACGCGGGACGGGCGGACGGACGTCAGCTAATAATTGACGCCAAACAGTTACAAAACATTTCCATACTCCCCAGCGTGCCTCGAGTGACGTGAAATTCAGCGTCGGTTTCATTCCCATTCCCGTAATTGCGTCTCCCGACGTCAGTCCACGGACGAGTTCAGTCACGTCGTGCTTCAGGCCCACGATGGTGTTCATCCCTTGGATGCTCGCACGAAGTACATCCTGTAATTCCGTTTTGGCTGCCATACTACTTTGAACTTGATATTTGGCACATGAAGATTAAGGTTTTTTAGACTTCATAATTGCGCTGGGATCTTGAGAATCTGACTTGAAGTTTGAGACTTAGAAATTGTAAATTCTCACTTTTGTATTACATTTGTAGTTGGAAACCTATAGAAGTCTTACATTTATATTTACAACAATATTGAAGTCTTATATTTGTAGTTAGAAACTATATGTAAGTGTTTGACTTGAAGATATATGGTTCTCCTGGCCCCAAAAGGTCATAATTCTTTAAACAAAAGTAAATACTAGCTCAAATATAGATATAGACATAGCTCGAATATATATATAAGGCATACATAAGAGACTATTGTAAGCATAAAACCTACCCAACAAATTCGACATATTTGGATTCAAAGGCCTCAGTCTCTACCATTATCCACATTATCCCATCACAAAAGATACATATTAACTATTAGAAAATTTAATGGGCTTATCAAAGTACCTAGATGAAAGTCGTCCGAGAGTGAATGAGAGAAATTACGAAGCTATCTATTCTCTAAAGAAGATAGGAATAGAATGCAAGAAGCACACACACAATACACAATGATTGCGTAGATAGAGATAACCTTTACTTATGGGCTTCCCTCCTTAAAAAGTGTACACTTGGTAGTCCCCTTGACTAACCATATGGGATAACCCAACACTCCTAATACTAGGATCAACCCATACTATCATCTCTTCACCCACACACTTTATTCTCAACCCAATTTCCTTTTATTATTAGCAACCTCTACTCTTCTACTTCAACACTCCCACTTTGCCTACAACCAAAGTCTTTCAACCCGAATGCATCAATAACCTTTGATGCCTATCTCGTGCTAAAGTCTTCGTGAGTAAATCCGTTACTATATGCTCCGTAGGACAATATTTTAATTCTATCACACCTATCTCTAAGTTCTTTCTAATGAAGTGATATTAAACATCAATATGCTTTGCCTCGAATGATGAGTAGGATATTTTGCAAGAGACATGCTATCTTGATTGTCGCACATAGTGATTGTTGTATCATCTTTTGCACATCTCACATCCACCATTACTTGCCTCAACCAAATGGCTTCCTTTGTTACATGACTAGTTGTGATGTACTTTGCCTCCACGGTTGATGTCGCCGTTGTTTGTTGTCGTTTGCTATATCGCAACAAGGTCCCCAATCCGACCTTGGGGATGCAGCCGTGGTTGATTTTCGATCATCCAAATCTCCTGCATAGTCCGCATCACAATATCATGTCAAGACAATGCGCTTGTCACTAAAACATAACTTTGGATCGCTCGTGCCTCTCACATAGCGCATGATTCTTTTTACCACAACCCAATGTTTAGAACCCGGTCTTGTTATGTAATGACTTACAACGCTAATCGGATACGTAATATCCATCTTTGTTGCAATCATGGCATACATCAACGAACCCACGACTTGTTTGTACGGCACGTCTTCCATGCTTTGAGCTTCAAAAGCATGCCGTTCTTCGGTAAGCTTCTCAAGCTTGGAATTGACATTTAATGAAGTTTCAACCGTCTTGCAATGTTGCATACTAAAGCGATTGAGCACATCCTCTACATACTTGCTTTGATTCATGATTATAGTACGCCCTCGCCTATCTCTCATAAACTCTACTCCAAGACAAAATTGCAACCCTCCAAAATCGCTCATATCATATTCTCTTTTAAACATTCCCTTCATTGCTTGCATTGAGCTTATGAGGCTAGCTAGGATGATCAAGTCGTCCACATATATCGTGATAATGACCACATGTTGCCCCTCTTGCACGAAATAAAGACTATAACATACAATGCTCCTAGAGGAGCCATTTTCTATAAAAAAGGTATCAATCTTTTGCTACCACACTCTCGGTGATTGCTTCAACCCGTACAATAATTTCTTCAATCTACACACAAAGTTCTCTTTACCTTCTTGTAAAAATCTTTTGGATTGCACTATGTAAATGTCCTCGCCCAAATCACCATTCAAAATTGTCGTCTTCGCGTCCATTTGATGAATTTTGAGGTAAAATGCGGCTCCTATTGCAAGAATGCATCTAATAGTAGTGAACTTGGCTATTGGTGCAAAGGTCTCATGGAAATCGACTCCGTGTACTTGTGAATACTCCTTTGCAACTAGTCTTGCTTTATAATGCAAAACATGCCCCGATGCATCCTTCTTTGCCGGAAACACCTATTTGCACGTAATAGAGGTGCGATTCTTGGGTAAAAGAGTAAGCTCCCACGTGTCATTAGCCATCAATGATTTGTACTCCTCATTCATAGCTAGCTCCCACTCGTTTGCATTCTCACCTTGCATAGCATCTTGAATGATCAATGGACCATCTAAAAAAGTAACATTTGCATGTTCTTCTTCGCTAGGTGGAAAGATATGGTTCTTCCACCAGTCTCCAAGAGGCTTCCGCACTCTCTCGGGATATCGACAATCGCTTGAAGAAGTCTTTTCATCATCATCACTTGATTGCACTTGTACAACAACCTTGTCATTACAAAGAGCTTCATCTCGATCTTCCTCACCTCCATCTTCATCTTCAAGATCAACGACATGTTCTTTGGAACAATTGTCCACAATGACTTGGCCTTCAATACTCCCACTTGAATCATTATCCAAACGCATTGCAAAGTTTGAATCTTCACAAAAAGTAACATCTCGAGATCAAATAATCTTCTTGATGTCCACACACATCAACCGATAAGTCTTTGTACCTTCACAATATCCAAGAAACAAACATTTGTGTGCCTTTACTTGGAATTTGGTTCTACGAGAATCGGGTACGTTTGCAAATACAATGCATCCAAATGTGCGCATGTGAGCAATATACAGTTGTCTCCTACTCCATGCTTGCTTGGGTGTCATATCTCGAACCGCACTTGTAGAGCACCGATTTTTAGTGTAGACCGCCGTTACCACCGCTTCCGTCCAAAGGTCCACATCCAAGTTTAGAGCATGCAACATACTCCTCACCATCTCAACAATAGTTTGATTTGCTCGCTCTGCAACTTCGTTTTGTTGAGGTGTGTATGGCGCGGACATTTGCCTTGCAATGCCTTCATTCTTCAAAAAGTCATTGAATTTCTTGGACATATATTCACCGCCGTTGTCGAAGCGAAACACTTTGATCTTGAACTCGGATTGCTTCTCGACCAAGGCCTTCAAGTCTTTGAATTTGTCAAAACACTCACTCTTTGCTTTGATTGGATACAACCATATCTTGCGTGAATAATCGTCCATGAATGTGACAAAGTACTTCGAGGCCCCCATAGAAGTGGTCTTCATGAGACCACATACGTCGGAATGCACAAGACCAAGAGGCTTGGTTGTACGAGTAGCTCCATTATTTGCAAAGGGCAAGCCTTGTTGTTTGCCCTCAATGTAACATTCACAAGTGAAAGGATTCACATTTGGTTGCAATATGTCCATGTCGGTGACCTTACCTCGAAGCGTTTGCACACTCTTGACATTCAAATGTCCGAGTCAACGATGCCACAACTCCACTTTGTTGTCACTTCAAATTGTCAATGCCGCCGATTTAACCGCATGCACTCTCGAGAACTTGATATGATACAAGTCATTGTCTTCTTCAATGATGAGAACCTCCTCTCGATTTGATGACACCACAAAACAACCTCCGTCACTAAATTCGACTGGCAATTATTGGACACGAGGTGACGCACTGAAAGGAGGTTCGTTTTCAACTTTGGTACATGCAATACATCTTTGATAGTGATGGTCTTGACAGGACCCCATACCTCCGCTTCAACAACAATAGAACCCTTGCCCACGGCTTCAAGAACCGTATCATCTCTCAATATCACATTCCTGGGAGGCATAACATAATACGCATGAAAGCAAGATCTAACCGGTGACATGTGCCTCGTGCCTCGTGGCACCGGAATCTACGATCCAATCAACTTTGCTTGCCATCAATGCATACTCATCGCTCTCATCACTCTCTATAGTTAGAAGAACCAATATTTGCCATGAAAGCATACTCATCATGATCATTGCTATCTCGTGTATTATTGGCACTCTCATTCTCATGATTCTTTTTTATGAAACAATTCTTGGCAATAGAGTTATTCGTAAAGTAAACTGGACTTCTCCTTGTTTTGATCCTCACTTTTGAAACCTTATTTAGTAAATCTGACAAGCATTTATTGAGCTGGGACCACATATTGGCCCACTTAGGCACGGGTAGAGGTATGGTTTGAGTTTGGAAAGTGGTGGGGACAAGGGTAGCGAAATCCTTGGGATGTGCAGTGATCCCTCATTGGCTACTTCAAAGTCCGGTCCAATTTTTTTTTCCTTGCTTTTTGGAGGATTAGAAAATTTGGTCCCCACTTTCCTCATTGAGGTTGCAAACCGGAGTTTGTGTGAGGACTTTACGAATAACTCTAATGTGACCTTTCTTACCGCAATATAAGTACACGCGATCGCTATTGCTCGAGCCAATTCCACCTTTAGATTGCTTTGCAAACAATGTCGCTCCATCGTCACGAGACTTGTTGTCCTTGCATCGCGAGAACTCATGCAACAATCGAGATGTGACATAAACAAGACTGAGCTCTTGAATATGCCTAGTCTCCATAGCCACAATTAGATATTGATATGAAGGCGGCAACCTCTCGAGAAGCGTCATGACAACGTCACCGCCGGTGTCGGGTAGAGAGGAGCGCGCTTAGGGAACACACGGGGTGTCTGGCTGCAAGTTGTTGAGTGGTAAACAATAACTTGTGGAAAACTCGAATCTTCACTTGATCTTCTCTTCAGTCTTCACTTCAATCTCCCGTTGGCCTATCATGATGGTGGCTCTACAAGGATAAGGGTAAGGGTGTGTCATAAGAAACAAGTCCTCGGACGGGTAGAACGGGACGGCCAGACCACGAGCTGAAACCGTCCGAAAGATTGGCTCCTAAATTTCAAACCCACGGTGACTAGGAAGCGCCTTTCACCAGTGGGAACAACATATAAGATCGACCATGTGGGCCATTAACCCCACTTCGTCGCCACAAACACAAAACGGGTTATTGTGGAAACCCACAAAAACCGCAACAAAGATTACGATGCAGAATTGAAATTTGCAACTAGCCTCCAACACCGGCTGGGAATAACAATAATTTGAAACGGACCACAAGCCACAACACACAAAAGTCTTCAAATCTTCAAGCTCTTCAGTCTTCAGTCTTCATGTTTTAAGAAAAACAATGAGGATCTTCAATCTCGCTCATCTCCCTCCTTCGCATCTAACCTCTGCCTCTTAAAACCTCTATAACTTTTAATCTATAAATTTGTTTTACAAGTGTGATAGCAATTTGAAAAGCTAACACAACTAGCTACAACATATAAAATTTTCACTAAAAACTAAAACTCTGTCCGTATTTTGTAGCCCTCAAAACATCGACCTCTTATTTTTGAGGACTTTCTAACCTCACAACTTCTAAAAACTATAACTCCTTCAATACAACTCCAAATAACTCGTGCAATAACAATTTCAAAAGGTAATTGCACAAGCTATCATGTGAAAAAAATTCAATAAAACTCTTCGTACTAACCGTAAGTTATGATCCTCCAAAGCCTCGGCCTTCTTTCTCCAAGCTTGCACACAACCTCAACTTCAGCACGCTATAACTTTCTGCTCCAAACTCCAAAAGGCTTTTGTGATATGTTTTTAAAAACCTTGTGATAATAACTATACTCTCTGAAAATTTCAAGATAAACAAACAATTGACTCAAAAGATATGGCTCGTTGAAACCTCTGACCTCTCAATGGAGGTCCTCGGGTTTTCACAACTTTGAACCTCTATAACTTTTGACTCATAACTTCAAATCTAACTTGCAAACACTTTTTGAAAACCTCTTGTCACAAATTTTGCAATGCTAAATTTTCATTACATAATAACATATGCTCCATGAGCTACATCAATTTCAAGTTCGGCTTCAAAACCCCCAACACTCAAAACACAAAAAACAACTTACTTCTCACACACTCACTCCCCCGTATCTTCTCCTTCTCTTCTCCCTGATCTAAGGTGAGAGACAAGACTTTTCGGCTCATGTCCCTACTAAGACCCCACCTAAGACCCCACCTAAGATTCCAATTACATCTCCTTTCACACTTCACTTAATTTCCATTCTCCTATTGCAAACTTATTAATACTAATGTCTTTTCCAAGAACTAAAACTACACTTTGTAAATTTTGAAAAGTATTCAAACAACAATTAAGTACTAACATCCAATAGATGTCTACTAGAGGTAAAAAACTAGAGTCTCAATCGAAGCATCACTCCATCTGGAGAAACTTGAGGATGCGCCGAACAATGTTGGCAACGTAGTCTGCACGTCCGTCCTTTGACAAAGGATTAACTGGGCCCTCCAACCATCGCTGATGACCACGGCTACCTTCAACGGACTTCGTCATGCAATACATGTATTGTTCCTTGTTCAGACCTTCAAAACACCCTTCAAAAGTCATTTCACAACTATCAGGTTCAACACTCCCAACTTGTAATAGGATCACCAATGCTCGAACATCCCGCTGAAGGTTCCCGTGCCACCGCTGCTCTAAACGGGGTTGCTTCAATGGTCGAGAAGGTCCACCTTCATCACGAGTATGCTCAAATGGCAATGCAGGATCCCGCAGTATAACAGGCTGATCTGGCAACTGTGATAACGAAAGTTCAAGCTCAGCCTCCGGTTGAGGCTCTTCATCTTGAGACTCAGAAAAGACCCTCCAGTTCGACATTCTGAATCTAAACTGGAAAACAAATATCACTAATAAGATTGAATGAAGCTCTAAGGCAAACCGCCCTTTATATTGATGTTATGCATCTCAACAGAATGGCGTCACCTTGAAGCTATTCAATAAAACATATTATAATATGTTTTTACCCTATGTACGAATTTACTACACGACACCGGAAATGGCTACATTCGCACCGTTGCTCCGTAGAAAAAGGATGTTGGCGAAACTCTTGGCCTCGTGGATTTTACAAAGTTTCGTCCATGCTTTGGAGGATGTCTTGCAAGATCGAATATGTGAAAGTTGCGAATCTACAAGATTTAAAGCAAGAATGACAAAGACTTTTTTTCTCTCTTATTGTATGCAAGCATCACTCTCGCGTCGGTAGAGGAGTGAGGAGGTTCCTCACTACCATCCATAATGTCCCATAACTCCTTTTCGGCCAGGACCATTTCCATTTTAAATTTCTACTAGTGGAAATTGACACCATCAAATTTATCTATAACTTTGGGGCCATCACTCTCGAATGAAGCCATGTTCCTCACTTTAAAATCCTCACCCTACTAAAATCAGCCCTCAAATGAAGATTAAAATATGTTTGTGCAAAATTTTTATGTATTCAAGAAAATAGAGATCTACTTAAGTACCTTTGTGCTTCTAATGGATAGAAGAGTGTCTCAAACACTAAATTAGCACCTTTGTGCTTCACAAACTCTTCAAAACCTCAAACAAAGTGAAAAAAATCCTAGTTACAACGCTAAACACTCAAATCTCTCACTCAATGCCTTCAACTTCATCAAATTAGCATATTAGACCTCCCACTCACCTAGTGCACCTAAAATCAGCCCTTGAGCCTCTCAAATACTCTAAATCAAAGCAAATTCAAAGAAAGTAGCCTCATAAATCCTAGTTGCATTGCCAATCTTCAAATCAACCCCATTTGAACTTCTAAGTGTACTAAATCAAACCACTAAAACCCCACATGCAACAAAACAAGTGCAAAAAATGAGCCCCTTTGAGCAACCTTAAAAGAAATTTAACACAACGATGATATCACTTACAACTTGATGTGCATTAGAAGAAGAGGAGACTCCAAGAAAAGAAGAAACACCTCAAGGCACCTTCAAGAAGAAAGATCAACCCTCCAAAAGCTCCAAAAAGTGCACTAGAAAACTCAAAAATCACCACCGCAATCGATCCACCTCCAAGAATCCCTTGCAACTACTCAAAAACTCATGCAATAGACATGAGTGGGTCTATAACCTAAAGAAGGTAGGAGTAGAATGCTAGAAGCACACACACAATACACAATGATTGCGTAGGAAGAGATGATCTTTACTCATGAGCTTCCCTCTTTAAAAGGTGTATACTTGGTAGTCCTCATGACTAACCATATAGGATAACCCAACACTCCTAACACTAGAATCAACCCATGCTATTCTTGCTTCACCCACACACCTTATTCCTAACCCAATTCTCTTTGGCTATTAGCAACATCTATTCTTCTACTCCAACATTCTCCTCCTAGTACATTTAGGAGTTAACCTTTAAACGTCAAGAGGGCTGAAATGGGACAACCCGTGAAGAATCTCACTATTGAGACTTCTTAGGCAACAAAAAGTGTAATTAATAAAATAAATTAATTAATTAAAATAAATTTAAAAATAAATTTAAAAAATCAGCACTACTACATTGCTAGCGTAGATGCGACAGGCACAGGCCGTGGAGTAATAAATAAATTTAAAAAAATTAAAATTACCCAAAAAAATTATTTATTTATTTATTTTTCGAAATTTGTGTCAACTTACACAATTTTGGCAGCAACTCTGATGAACAGCTCATGTTGCTTCTTTGATTGATTGTCATTTTTTCTTTGTAAATCCAAATCTAACAAAACTTGTTGCATTGGATTTATAATTCCTACATCTTGCTCCACTTAAATTTTTGGGGCAAATGATTTAGTAAAACATATTTTTTTCTTCAAGATTCTTTGTTGAGCAACCCCCATGGGCTTGTTGAGACCTTTAAGGGTTAAGCACACAAGCCATGTAGGAACATGTGAGGTTGTTTTTCAATGAAACGTTGGTTTTGACTAAGCTCTTAATTTCAAAAGAAAATTATCCCAGCTAAAAAAGTGTGGGGGTTGTCTTCTACTTTTTAATCCAATTTATTATTCTTCAAAATTATTAAAGTTGCAGATTTTAGAGCATTATAATGCTGAAAATAGTAAAATTCCTATATACATTGTAAAAAAAGCTTATGTATAAAATTTTCTTATTATGTAAGCTCCAAAAGCATACCCACCTACACTTTGATGTAAATCAATATTATTTGCATTTTTCCTACAAATTTAATATCCTTATAAACAATTTTATAATTGTTACTATATATAATTGAAAATATTTGAAAATTCTTTCAAATTTTTTAAATTTTTTATTTACATAATTATAAAAAATATATATGATACCTAGATTGACAAATGTTTATACGAGAAAAAATAACTAAAAAAAATGTAGTATGTTTTGAAATGTGAATAATTGATGATATTTGACCATGTACCTTTAGAGAGTGCGCATTTAAAGGTTAAGTACTACACTAAAAATGATATTTAGTGTTGTGAACACTAATTACGAACCATGACACTAAATATCATTACGCCTGCTAAGTAACTAACACTAAATCTAATTTCTAACACTAAATGTACTCTATGGTAAATCCGAAATCTGAAAAGGTTTACATTTATTGTTAGAACACATTAAAAAATGATCTGGGAGGAGTCGCAGCCTGATGGGGGAGGGCCGCGAAGAAGGCAAGCGCAGATGGTGGAGCAAGCAAGCCGGAATCCAAATTGGGGAAGAATTGAAGACTTCACAGGCGGAAGGAGGAAGAGATCTCCAAAGGAGGGAACAAAAGCAAGGAGGAGAGAAGGAAGTCGAAATCCAAGGTGCCCAGGTAAAGCCAGGGAAGGAGATGACAGAAGAGAAGCGGCGCATTGAAGCACCAACACTAATTCTCCTAAACTTGATATTTAGTGTTGTGGCTGGTTAGGGTGGTAAAAACACTAATTGCCACACAACACTAAATATCATTTTTAGTGTAGTGTCCAAGAAAATCGTGAATAGACCGAGGAGGATAAGACCTCATAAAATCATGGATAGTGCTCAAGAACCCTAACATGACATGCATTTACATTAGTCAAATGACAGGGCTGCTCGTTTAAACACATCTATCCTACATAATGAATAAGCAGCATACATCCCCTAAATGCTACACAACGCAACTAAAATCATTAACCTCTAATTGTCCTCACCATTTCCAATTTTTGGTACTTTTTGCAAAAATGCATTGTAAAATGCAATTTGAAGGGGTATTTTGAACTTGATGTATGAATGAAGGTTGTAAATTATGAAGTTTAGATTCATTGAACTTAACAATGTATGGCAAAATTTATTAAATTCAACACCTATCACTGTAAATTCCCAACATCCAAGATGAAATTTGAATGTCTCTAACTCCAAAAGGCTTAGATAAATGTTGTATTTTTCTTTTGAATTGCATAAATCTGCATCAAATTTGAACATGTACGACACAACATTTTAATTTAGAATTCAAAACTTAAATTCTCAAGACTTAACATGGAATTTCTATATACACTTATACATTTGTACACACACATGTATATATATATAAACACACACATGTGCAAATGTATGTCGTGTATGTATACTTACACATTTGTGATGAACTATTGATAAAAGAAATAAAATAACAAAATTAATAATAATACTAAAATAAATTAATGAAATAAAATAGAACAATGCATAAGAGACAAAGAATAGCATGTAGTAATAATCGTAACGATGTAAATTTTTTTTTTTTTGGGTAGATAAAAATGTTGCGATGGCAATATTAGAGAAAAAATATTCAACTAATTCTTTTAAATGATATTTAAAGCATACTAATTTTTGCCTATAATATGTTAGTACAATATAGTACAATGACATATAGTAGTAAACTTCACTTAAAAAGAACAACTAAATCAAGTAATGTAGAATTGATAAGTAGATTATGTTCCCAATGTTGTTTATATGTGAGTTCCTATAGAAGCATATGTTCCCAAAGGAGTTTCCACTTGAGGTCCTAAATTGACCTATCTAGCAGTAAGATTCTTCTTATTGGATTCAACAAGACTATGAACTATTACTAGATTAAGTAAGAATGGACAATGAGTAATGTTGTCAGAGTAAGATGTTGACAGTTTTGTTGTAGTGAGAGCAAACTTCTTAACTAAAATATTGTTGTAGTAGAGCATTTTTAACAAGACGCATAGGTTGCACAATAATAGAGAATACTTAGAATTGCTTGCATATATTTGGATGATACATAAGAACTCCATTTCTTAAGACAAAGTATCCTATTTATTCGAAAAGATCAAGCAATATTGAGATTTTAAGAATTTTTTTACTTGAAACTAAACTTAGAATACCAACCGTATACTTCAAAAATTTATTGCAAATTCATACTTTGTCAAAAATCATAATTTCAATTGCTCTCACTATTTCTCACACTTGTACTATTGTGGAAAAAAGATTGAAAATTTTCAGTAACTACATGGAGTCAAACTCCTAATTTTGACCACAATGGGTTGTTTTACCTTATGTTGATTTTAGAGAAATTTATAAAACCTAGATGAGACAAATAGAGCACTCTTCATATCTGCTCTACAAAATCGAAGTCTTTTATAAATATGATAATATCAAGCTATATTATTTTTTTCAAAAAGAAGTGCTTAGAAAATTCTATCCAACATTATTGTGGTAGTACTAAGAATTGATTAAGACATGCTTCCAATATGATGTTCATACAAAACAAGAAGTTACGTGCTTGTTGGCTCTGGTTCCTTTAAAGTTTCTTCCCTCGAAAGAAGGGAGTAGTTTTGCTCGCTTGGTACTTTGTCTAATGGACATCAATCCAATGACATTACGAACATACGCTTTATTGACGATGGTCTCTAGAGAGACTGGTGTTTCTATCTATTTGGCTAGCATAAGTTTTCAAATAATGCCTTGCAAGCCAAAATTGTAGAAGTGGTGCTTGCATATAGTACTTTTGAATGATTATTTTGACCGAAAATAGTAAGAATAATACATCACACATAATGAATGAAAATATTGTGAATATTAGCAAGTTGGAGAGCCTACACATTAAACAAATATGAAAGTGGTGGATACGAATACTTACGCACGCAAGTTGTGTACACAATCTTCCCAATACATGTGTTGTTTCAAACTTCCTTTTACTACAACTTTGCTTGTATTTGAGAGAGCAATTTCCTATAACTCCTAAAAGATATGAAAACAAATGAAAGGTAGTTCTTGAGATGTAAAAATGAGGCGTTTTGAATGGCCAAATATTGGTTGTTTTGGGCATTCCTTGAAGCACTTGCAATGACATAGTGAGAAGATTTCATGAGGGAATTTGAGAGAGAGATTCATGTCATAGTCATTGAATTCTTGATTGATGAGCGTGGTAATTGTAAAGTTGTTAGAAGGTTCAAGGATCATTGCACTATTAGAGCTACAACAATAGGGAGAAGGTTACCATTAGAGGGTATACAATTGAGCGATGATTATATTAAAAGAAGCCTTCAAAGGCAAGGGTAAGAGCACGTATTAAAATCAAAACAAAGATGCATCAAGCAGGTCATTTTCAATGGGCAAAGAAGTGTAGTAATACAATTTGGAAAGATTGAAATTTTGTCTTTTTTTTCATGAGTCAAAACTTACTCTTTTTGGCTAAGATAGGCGGCAATATTTTTGAAAAAAGAGTGGAGAGCATATGTTAGACTAACATGTGCAATGTACGGCTAAACATGGTTGAAGAAGTATCATTGTTTGGGGTTGTATGGCTTGGGAAGAATTTAACAAGCTTCGTTTGATTAAAGAGAAGATAGATAAAGAAGTGTATCAAAGACATTTTAGAGTCAAAATTTGTAAGCACTACACATGCAATGTTTAGAAGAAGATAGGGTTATTTTCCAACACAACAATGATTCTAACCACATTGCACATTATGTTTTGGATTCATTGCTTGCTATTTGGCATCCACCTCAATTGTCTGATCTTAATCCTATAAAAGACCTTTGGAATGAAGTAGATCGCTATATGAGAAGGTTTGAGAGGACATCCACTAGCGAAAACGATTTAGAAAAGAAAATACAAGAAATTTGGTACACCATTGATGTTTTTAGGAAGTTGATATATTCTATGCCTCTAAAAGTTGTTGATGATTATAACAAAAAAAGGTGGCTACATACACTAGTAGTCATTACAAATGCTTAAAAGTTGAATCTTTGAGTTGTGAAGTTATTTTGCAACTTGTGGTTTTTATTTCTATAATTAATATACGATGACAATAATTTGACAAAGTTGACCTTTATTTGGTTTGTATAGGACCCTTCTACCAAATGTTTTAAATCTCTAATAGGCTCTTAAACTAATTTGCAAATATTTTTACAACCCATAAACATGAATAGTGTATATTAAATGAAAGAATGTATTGATCACAAGTAGAATGTAGCATATAGTCAACTAAATAGTGATTTGAAGGTTCATTTTGAACATGCTTGAATCTAAAAACCAAAAGCATTTTTCAAAAACCTTTAACACTTTTCATTTAATTAAAGTTTGTAAGATTGTGCAAGGGCATGAGTGACCATGCTCTTCCCATACTTTGGAATCATGGTTGGCCAAAATGAAAATAAAAAATAAAAAGTGAAGCCTAAATCTTTGGGAAATTATTTTTGTACGTATTTGTACCGGATAAAAGTACTTACGTATCCTTCTACCGCCCGGACTGGCACGAGAATCCCTGTCCCACTGCCGCCGATCCTTCGAGACCTGCAGATCTAAGCTTCTTCATCTTGTTGGTGTTGTATTTCACGCGTTGTTAGATATGACTTTCAGTGGATGACCAACGATGGTGGCATCTTTGTGGATCGCCTTCTTCTCCGTCGTCACTTCGGGGCCTTCATCGTCTTTGGATATAGGTACTGTCTTGACCTAATTCAAATTGCGAACAAATTTACACACAAAGATTTAGAGCAAAATCATGGCGGTACCAGGTGATTAATCATGATAATGATGGGGGTGTGAAGGTTGCTGGAAAACGGAATAATCATGTTCAATTTCGATTTCTAGTTCAGATAGAAATTTTTTAACGTTTTAAAAAAAAATTAGATGTGCTGAAGAACAGAGTATTTTGAAAACAGCATCGACTATATGAATGCAGGATTAAAAAATGGAATAAATCGATTGCATACCAGTTCGCGGAATTTTAGAGTGTAGAACATCTCTAAGTATCGTCGAGATTCGCGCCTCTGCAGATCGGAGACGTACTTCCAGAAACCGTAGACACGAGTGAGCGTCATCAGCCGTTCCGCGTAGAGTTTCCAAGTGAAGCTGTGCATAAAAGCCGTCACAAATAGCTTGGGTGAATATAATTTTAGGCTAGGACTTGAATTTGAGTTCTGGAAATGAAGTAACATAAAAAGGTACTGGGAAACGGAATATAACTCCGTTCTCTGATTTCTGTTTCAGTCATAATTCGAACTATAAAAACGTTTTTCGATCTTTGTATTGTTACTCTCAACTTAAGAATAGAGCGTTCAAAAGCAATCAAATTGTAATTGAAGAATGGGAGATTCTGTTTTCTGATAACCCTGACGTGAAGGTGTGAGCACTGCGCATGCTTACCTAGAGTATATGCGTTTCAGAGCAGCCTCGGAGAGTTTATTCCAAACTTCAGGGTTGGATTTGACATTCTCGAAGAAATCAACAAGCACTTGAGCCGTATCGTCAGGATGGTACGGATCGATGTGAAACCCTGAAATACCGTTTTCGATGATCTCTGCAGGACCGCCGTGCATGGTTGCGAATGTAGGAAGGCCGCATGTCATAGCTTCCACTACTGTGAGGCCAAAGCCCTCGTAGAGTGCAGGCTGCACGAAGACACCACCACTGTCGGCGATATAGCGGTAGAGCTCCCCATTTTGCACTCGGTTGGTCTGTGATCGGATCCATCTGAAGTGGTTGTGCAAGTTGTACTCCTTGATAGCCTTGTGCATTTTCGCTATCTCTTTCACTTCTTCCCGGTCTTTCGACTTTGCAGGATCAATTTCGCCTCCGACGATCACTAGGTTCGTTAGTTCTTGAAGCTGCTTGTTCTTGCCGTAGAGCTCCACCAGGCCAGTGAGGTTCTTCACTCTGTCCAACCGGGCCATGGTGAAGAGAATGGGCTTGCCCTTCTTAATGACGCCACTGTACGACATGCATGTACGATGTTAGTAATCGCATGATAACCAGCAGAAACAAGATCGTTCTGAAACATTTGATTAGGGTTGTGGATCTGACATATGCTCATCTGTCTGGGCAGTGCCGAAGAGGAGATCCTCGATAGCTGGATGCAGTTTCGTCAAGCGGCGCTCCTTGTCTGTGAAGGGATAGTAGACATTCATGTCAGCTCCGGGCGAGACGATGTTGAACTTGGGATCGAAGACGTCGATGCCGTTCACGACTCGGTACAGGCCAGGTAAAGTGAATGCCTGGTGGCTCTCGTATTGTCCAACAGTTTTTGCACTACCAGCAATCTCTTGATATGTACTAGTGATAATGAAGTCGGCATGGTTCATGGCGATAAGGTCAGCAGTAAATTGGCATGAGAAGTGATACTTCTCATCGTAATTCTTCCAGTAGATGTCCGAGTCTGGATATTTTGTCTTCTCCAATGCGTGGGCAATAGTGCACTGCAAGAGTAACGCGATTCGGTCAATATCTGGAGAAGGTTTTCTCGCCAATACAGACCGAGTGAATCGGAAGTGAAATCCAAGCACAAACCTGCGTCACATCAAGGTGCTGACATAGTAATGAGGCCACCAGGTTGCCGTCGCTGTAGTTGCCAATAATCAGGTCCGGTGGACCTGAGAGATCCGCACAAACCTCACTTGCTGCCTCCTGACCACAGACAGATCGAGTTCACTTGCATTAGATTACCAAGTGTGAATTCCAGGGTTTTACTATCATGACAAGATTTGGTGGAGATTTCTCTAGAAAAACCCCCTACCAGAAAGTCTAGCTGCGATGAACCCTGCCATTTGTAATGCCAGTTAAGGCAGTGTCAGCTTAAACCCTAATATGACTAGGTTTTCTTAGAAATCGTAGTGTTTGTAAAGTAGAGAGAATGTTATTGCTGTAGAGAGTTGTTCTGACCTGTGCATATGTTTCCAAGTAGGGGTAAACATCGAACCGTGAAATCCAGTTCTTCAGTATTTTCCCTTCATGACGAAAAGGGATACGTAAGATGTGCGAAAACCGACTGCCTGTCACCTTTTCAATTCGCTGGTTGCAGGTAGTTCCAATAGCGTTGGGGATGAGACGTGTTAGCTGCCAAATGTCAGTCAGTGCCAATTCAATCAGGGTTTCGATTGCAGTTTGACAAGGTTTCCACATGGAACTCTTCATTCAACTGCGGCAAAATTACGGTTGCTGATACCAGGCCTTACAATGACGATCTTCGGAATGAAGTCCAGCCCTTGCAGCTGTAAATTCTCCAGCATCTCGTTCTCCAGAGCTCTCACTTGGTCCAAAATGTAAACCACCTATGCAAAACAGCAACCGCAGACAAATGATCTCCAGGGTCGTGGTGAAATTTTGTGCTGTTAGAAATCACTGACACAACATGGCGAGAGGTGTACGTATACCTGGCCACCAGTATCTGGCAAGCCGAGGACGCCTTCTTGACCGAAGTATCCATGAGGTGATACAATCACAACACTGAAGACCATAGGAATTCGGGCAAGAAATTTCTCTAAGGTTTCTGGGTCGGGAGCCTGGAGTATATCTTCCAACATTTTGATCGTCTCCAGAGCACGACCTGCGGTATTTCCCCATCCTTTTTCCAGACCTAGCTCTTGCAACCTGCATTGAAAATCATATAAACTTGAAACGCAGGTAATTTATTTCAGGCGCTCATGTTCATCATCAATTCCCTCACTTTAAGTCCCGTCAGTGTTTTTAGTTGCGTGGAATTACAAGGAGGGGAACGACAAGCACCGACAGTTGAATGGCCGATTCACGTACTTGTGTGCGAAGTCAGCATACGGAGTGTGGCCTTGTAGTTTGCTTAGAGCTTCCTCCGCTTTGACCAGTTGGGGACGAAGCCTTGCCAAGCTCGCAATTCGCTCGTTAAGCATCAACGTCTGCATCCACACTGTCCATGTTCAAAAACTAGAGAAAGTTTGGTAAGTGCAGACGAAGTAGTGCATCAACGCGATTTGCATAGCGACAATGCTCCAAAGTTGAAGAGGCCGTGCTATCTGCATCCAATGTTTCGCAATGGCCTATTTGAGCTTTGAAACTGTTAGGAGTCTGATGAGTATGAAAGTCTACCCTCGAAAGAGGTCATAAAGGGTAGCATGCGCCATCTTGGTCCTGGTGGCCAAGTTGGTTTTACTTCCCCAAACAAACTCTTCTTTCACTTTGGCCCTACTAGCCAGTGTTCCTCTATCTCTAATGAGTAGGACTGTACCTGTCCACGATATGTGTGCATACGAAGAAATTGGAACAGTGGCTCCATGCCATCAGCGGATTGAAACAATTTGGAAGACAAGTGCCGATTCAAGAATTGGACTCCGTGGCCAATTGACGAAGGCCTTGTCATGTGAGGAAAATTGGCATTGAAAGGCGCGAAGTCCAGCTCCAACACAAACGGATCAGGATCTCTGTACAGAGCTTTAATTTGTTAGAGTTACCTGTGTCATTTGCAATGTGAATTCAGGGATCAAGAGAAGGAAGTGAAAAGAAGCATGAAAGACGCACTCAGTGTCATTGGCAAGCTGTTCTTTGAACCCCAAATACTCCGAAACAGACAGTTCCTCCAGCGTCAGCTCCTCCGTGTTAATGCGCAGGTACTCCCAGATTCCCGGCCTTGGACGCACCGCAAAACCCACCCAGGGCGGCAACACCATAGCTTCCTGCAGCACCATGTTATGTAAACTCTTTCTGCACGATATTCAAACATACCGTGAATAGTCATTCCTGTAACTTCTCCAGAACGGAGAACTGGAGCTGATCAAGCTGAAAATGTGGATACCTGGCTATTGGCGAGCATAAGTCCAAATGCGCTGTCCATTATCTCAGTAACTTTGTCTGCTTCCAGGATGTTGTTCAGCTCATCAAGGAGATGATGAGGTTGCAGGATGGTGCGCCGCTGCTTGACATATCTGCAACCGTTTTTGCGAGCTGAAGACGTCAGATCGATTCGACAAATGACAAAGCAAATGAGTACCCTTGTTATTTTCACAAAATGACGGCTACTTTGAGTGTCAATCTCTCGTAGGTTAAGGAGTAATTTGCAAGTTTGATGCAGATAATGCAAATGGCAAGTACCGGGAGAGAAGGTCAAGGATTATGTTCCGATGCTCTTGCACTGAATTCTGCACTCGCTCCTGAATGCTGTTCAAGCGTCGTAAGACGGGTCCCTGTACTTGCGCCATTGCCTGCAAACTCACGTCACCGACATGCAGTCATAAGAATTCGTTGTTGCCACAGCCTCCTTTCTTTCTCCTCACAAGGATCACTTTATCACTGCCTAAGTCCCAATTTGGAGGGAAATAATGGTCAGGTACTCAGAACATCTCTCATTTCTATAACTCTCGTCTCACTTGGGTAATTGATCACATGCCTGCGTGTTGCTTTTCTAGTACCATATAACTCGCTTCATTCAGAAACCAGTTCGAACCGTCTAGTTAGAACTAACCTCATTTGTAATAAACTGCTCTTCAATCAAACCTTAATTAACTCTAGAGACCACACAACACCAATTTCTCTCGAGTTGAAACTCACTTCAGTTCTCGTGAAGTGGAATTGAGGGCGATCGATCAATTGCTTGCAGGACGAGACAACGCAAAGATTCTCTGAGTAGAGTGTGTACACTCGATTCAAATCAGCCAACAGTCGGCACCGAATTTGCCAAACGCTGTCAACTAAACCAAGTATAAAGTTAGAGATCGACAGGAGGTAAGCTTCCGAGTGAATTTCTACTAGTCTATGAGAGATGAAATGTGCACTTTGTTGAATTCGAATTTCGGTTCGCACTCTATTTAACTTAGTCCCCGAATGACAACTGTTGCACAAGTCGACCTCTCGCAACAGCTGACTCAACCCTGAGTCAGCAGCGGCTGCATCTAGTGAGGAATCTCCAATACCGTTCCCGATGTATTCTGTGCACAAAGAATCGATGCCGCTCACCGGATGCAGTGCTTGTTCTAAATTTACTGTTCAATGGCCTGGGTCGACTTCACCTCCAGTACAGAGCTACCCTGCTGACTTGTCACGTAAGTTAGAGTTAGTCACTCTGGGTCACCCAGGAACTTACAGTGAAATTAGATTGCCTTTTCAATTAGATTGCCTTACCCCGTGATGTTACTTTTTTTTGGACTCATTGGGTCCACGTGGAGGTGGAGGCGGAGGC
>CAXARX010000503.1:0-18815 GCA_963971425.1 Bryoerythrophyllum caledonicum | reverse complement strand
CTGATTTGCTCCCTTGGGGCCAGATGGTTTGACACCAAAATCATATCACCTAAGGTGACATGTGGGACGAGTTGTAGATCCAGCCGGCCCTTCAAGTATAAAACTCTTGGACCGGATTTGGAGAAATCGAGTGATCCTATTGATTCAAACTTGGAGAGTTCCGGCCAGCCTTCAATTCGGCCCTAAATGTAAACCGGCCTTTCGTTGTAGGCAGCAATTGAGTTATTTGTAAAGTCTTCCCCACTTTGGGAATGACTTTTTTGGAAGTTGAAAAGGCAACTGTAGTTTAAGCGTCAAACTTTTTTACAAGATTTTTATGTCACATGACTTCAAAAGTGAGGACCACACTTTTTTAGGCACCATTTTGATGGAAAAATAAGTTTCATACCCACTTTTATTTTGACTTTTAAAACTCAACCGACTTTTTCACAAAACTCATGGGTTTGAACCCCGGTTTAGAGTCCTTCACGAACAATTCAAATATCTTATGGAAATTCTCCTCGACTGTAGCACTTCAAAGGTTCAATTCAGAATTTCATAGATCACCTTTCCCAGTGCTCAGACAATGTAGAGAAGGGACCTGCAATTGTGAGAAGAGAGTACTGGTGAAACAAAACAGAATGATCCAAATCGACTGAGAGCAACAGACAATAGGTACACTTAACAGCTGACAGTACCTGAGCGATTTCCACTTGCATTATAATTCCGAATTGATACAGTGCATAAACTCAATGGTAGTTTAAATTTCTTAACATAAAAAAAAACTAGGAAATGCTCTAAGTGCACATTTGACAAGAACAATCAAACGTGCACTACATGTGCAAAACTGAGACAATATGCTCCTACAAGCATAATGAGCTTCATCAGGACGATCTGCCGCTCATGGCTGCCGGGTGGCGAATTAAAAACATACCACTCCTACTTTGATTCGAGCCTATACAGGCAAAACTTGATGGATTCTACGTTGCCACCATAGCCATATCGCCGACCACAACAAGGCAGAGAAGCACATTCAGCCTTTTCTTCGTGGTATTTCTTTTGAGCGGTTTAAGAACTCAAATAAGGATGACATCGCTTGATATGTACCTTCAGTTCTGCGTCAGCATTGATGGTCAAGTAAAGCAGAAGACAACTACTGAAGGTCAGAAATGCACGAGCAGAAACACTGGGTGGACACTTTTGAAGGTGTTGGCTCGTGAATATGCTGGAATTCCATGGTCAAGGGCCTGGTCTACGGCAAGGAAAACAACATATCTTTACTGTACACTGAACTTCCGTCTGACTCCTGTCTTTCCAGTGAAATCTTTCCTTCGGAATGTTCTGCTCGGTGATGAGCACTTTGAGCTATATCTCTCCTTGTGATCATTCCTATTACACTGCAGCAGTAATAATAATGTGTTTATTTCAACATCCAACTCATATACAACACAGGAAAGAGAATATCTTGCAAGGTCACATCAGTCGGAGCAGTTAAGGAAAATTCTGAACATACTTTCATGCAATTGCAACTTGAGAGCTGAAGGAATTATACCTGTTGCTGGAGTCAGTAACACACAAATGTCGCAAGCCTAATGTTCGGAATATGATGTAAACACGCTGTGCAGAACACTCTGCACGAACCTGTACACAAGCGACATAACATATGCTTTCAGTACCAGAAAATTCATTTAGCAAATTTCGAGCAAAATATTCCCAAGATCAAAAAAAAATTCATTGATGAGACACTCTGACCTCACAGCCCAGCTTACCGTAACAGGGGCACGGTTCATGTAGTATCTGAGGTCCAGAGCCAATTCCCTTCTATGGAGAGAAACTTGATCTTCTGACTTCTCTGATTCGCTGCTCTCTGGTATTTCTGTGTTTGGCGGACCATTGGATTTGTTAGCTTCATGCACCCCATTTGTCTCTGGGTGTTCCTGTGTACAACAAGATGCATCCATCTAATCAGATGTAAAGGAAATTAAATTTCTCGTACTAAGACGGAGTCAACTCAGAAAAGGAAACACGACAACCACATTAATTAGAAAAACTTCTTCCCTATTCCCGTATTTGTATCACGATTAAGTCCAGGGTTACAGACGACGAAATCCAGTCAAAAGCTCGAACAAATCATTCTAGGAAAATGATAACCAAGGTAGATCTTTTCCAGGCATACCGGCAATATGTCATTCAACTCCAAATCGTCTACAGCTTCAGATCGGGAGGACAAGTATCGTCTGTGGGGGTTATGGCAGTGATGATATACACGCATGGCATGTTCCAAATAAACATGTTCTTTGGTAACTCTAGGATCTCGTGCAGTGAACCTCTCAGGGAGTGGCAGTTGAAGCATCTCTGAGTCCACTTCGATGATGGCCCGCTGTTCCAAAAGAAGCAAGAGTTGATGTCGTAGGATCAATCCAACCAACTGACCGTCGTCATTAACTTCCGTATGTCTGATGATTGGAAAGCCATTATGCTGAGTGTTCTTCAAAATCTTGATCACATGAGCAACTGACACAATCTGTAGAATCGAGATACAAATTCACCACCTTCAGAGCATTCCAAGGAATAAAAAAAAAAGAGAAAGAAACATGTTAACTGGCTATAAATTGGGAAATTTAATCTCGGCAAATTTTACTATGAAGGTAAAGTCGGAAGGGATAATGAACGCAGAAATTTTACTCGTATGCGTGCACCTTCTTGAAATGCAAAGAAGATATTACCTCTGTTAGAGTGATGACATTTTTGGCCATCATATGCTCTGCAGTTACCGAGATAAGGTGGCGTGGAGGTTCACTCTGCAGAAAACGAATCTCTCCTGTACAAACAATGATATTCAAGTTCAAAACCCTTGCTCACTCCCCGGCAAAAGAACAAGGAGTACATTGCACCCCAGTAATAGGGACATCATAATGAGTATTATCTTGAATAATTTCACACTGCAGTAGAATATCAAATTGGGTTCAAGGAAAGCGTGCAATAGGTGAACTCAGGTTAAAGCATACCCAAGCGTTCTAAGTCAGATTCGTAAGCACCCTCATGGTGAATATGTTGCGCCATCCAATTGCCAACATAGATGGCAATAATGGCTGGTATAAGATAATGAAGACTACCAGTACCCTCCATCATGATGACCACCTGCACTCAGAAAGGAGGATCAAACAAGGAACATCGAATGCACGATCGAACATCAGAAAAATTATAAGGCATGTAGATAATGGCCCTAATGGTAAGGGGAAATTATCAGACTAAAGCCAGCAATGATGAATAGTCATAGCGAAATTCTTACATCGCAACGAATAATTGAGCTAAAAACTACAAACGAACTCTGACAAAGCTGTTAGAAGTCGGTTGATCTGTACCAAAGATAAAGACGACCGGAATACACCCCCCAGCATAGCGGTTGCTCCAACCAGCGCATGAAGACCGGGTTGAATGTTGTCGCTGCGACACCAATCAGTTCATTCATCAATGAATAGTTTTGTACAGTGACCATCTAGACTGCAACTAACTCCCAAACAGCAGAATGTATATACTTAACGTTGAGTTCATACGCATGAAGACATCAATGTTAAAAAGAAAATAATAAGAAATTCATACTCCGGAAAATACTCTTGGAACACTCTTCCAAGAAATGCACCAAAAGAGGCCCCAACCTGCAAAAGGAACAGACAACCTTGCTAAAGACAAGTAGAGTGATGTCGAAAATCAAAGAGACCCAACCTTATAGCAGTAACAGCGAAACGTCGTAACAGATAATTGGATATGTGGGTAAAAGGAAACAGGCTGATTGCAAGTGAATCCATATGGGCTGATCATCAATAAAAGGGAAATCCCATTGTACAAGATTTAAGCAGAATATCAAGTTATTTGGGTTCCGAGAAACTGAGTACGGATGCTACTCACACTCAGATTTTCGAAAAACAATCTTACCATAATAGAGGGCATAAAAATGCCTCCCGGAGTTGCAACACCGTATGCAAGGTTGAAGAGAATAAAAAATGACATCGAATGCAGAAGAAGACTCCGTATGCTAAAATAGGTGTCTAGTTCGCTTCCCAATGCGAACAAGTGCTTGATAGTCTGTTCGCAAAAAGGAAGTCAGTTGCTGAATGAACTATGTTGTCCAAGCAGATAAATTACGACAGAAGTATGAATGCCAGGATGATCAAGAGATATATTTTTCAAACATCGTTCATCACTGCAGCACAAACACCTATCAAAACAAGGACTTGTGTACGAATCACACCTCGTGGGGAACTCCGAAATACAACGTAGCAAGGTCATTGTAGTAGGCTACCCCAGTATTGGGATCGGTTCTCGGACATGTATACCGGAACCAATATTTCTCACCCAGTTGCCTGCACCAAATAGAATAACAAGAAAATGAGTGATTACGTACTTGTAAACTGGCTCGACACTGCCATGCTAAAAATCATGAACCTGATCGAATACAGAAAGAAAATTCGGAAATCAGCATAGTGTTCAATTTCAGACAAATTGTAAGGAGCGAGTCCGGCATAATGCAAAACAGTCGATTTCGTTTAAAATCACTAACCCTTGCTGGATGGGTAGGCAGCGACCAAAGAAATGAGACAGCATGAACATAGTGCCAACAGCAATGAGTGTGATTGAGCATGCCTCTACAACCCTGCTACACGTGTAAAAGAGCGTACAGGATCAGATGGTCACCAAAAACTCACAACAAATGAGAAGAGACCGAATTTCAGCGTATATAATTCTTCCATTCATAAATTATGCCACAAGACTGAGTCAATACTAACTACAATAACGGACCTTAAAAGAACCCTTTTGGATGAAGCCCTATGTTGTGATAACCAACCATGAGCTGTATTGAGTAAAGCACCGAACACACCCAATGATGCAGCAGTCACCATGATCAGCGGCACAGCATACAGATCGACCTCTACCTGTATATCGAATGGAAAATATCATCACAAATACACTATATGGGAAGCAATTAGACACATATGGCTATTTACAAGTACCTGCGTGACTCCATGAAATGATTACTGCAAGGGAAAAGATTAGAGTGCATAACAATTAACGGTTTCGGTCACGTCTCCTACCTGAATGCCGCTAAAAGCTAGGCCTCCGGGCAATGACAACGACAAATCTCTGCAACATACAGGTAGCGAACACCGCATTATATACAATGCCAATCAGATGAAAAAACAGTAAAAATGAATATGCTGATTCAAAACTCCAAAGATCGAGAAACGCACCTGTCATTCAACCATGCAAGGATCATCGTTGCTATTGTTGTGCACAACAGTGATCGCCACATCACCTGAAGCCAAAAGGGAAAAAAAGCATGAAGGAAATATGTAGTGCTAGTATGTGGCAAGATCGAAAAGTAATACCTCTACTCGCCACCCTATCTTCAAATATTTCGGGGGAAAAAGAGAAGGAAAGGTCATTTTCTTCACATACACTGGTACTATCGAATAGATCATTAAGGAGCTGCTGAAAAAAGTGAATAGATGAGTACTCAACGTACCTTTCTAGACCAAAAGCTTGAGGCTTCTTCCAAAGAAAATAGCACACCACCAATTGGAGCACCAAATGCAGCAGCCAAGCTGTAAGAAACACAGTTAATTATCTCACAGAGATACCGTCTGTGCGAACCACAACTTCCTCCAACCAACTATCAAAAGGAGACTGAAACCAGGTTTGTAGTGTGTAGTTTTCAATCAGCTCACCCCGCCGCTGTGCCAGCTGAGATAAATTCTCGCCGATCTTTGTCATTGTGAAAGTCCTGTGGTGAAAATTCATAAAATGAGTACTTTTAGTGTGCCATCAGGGATCATTCAAAACTGAGAAAATCTGCCCTCGTCGTCATTAGGTCTACTTGCATATATGTATACATATGTTACGCTGGTAGCCCATCAACAGTCGATGGGGCATTACTTACAAAGGGCCAGGCGCGTTGAGTGAACTTGCTGATATTTTGCAAATACGGACTTGAGAAGCGTTGTGAGCCATCTCTTCCGTGTGTGGGAAAGCGACCGTGCATCCAGGTGAGGGAGGAGGCAATAGCCGCACCAATATGCACCATTGGTCCTTCCTGCCCAATCTGCTCCATAAAAGATATACATCGCAATCAGATACCTTGTCAAATTCCAAAACTTCCATCACAAAAAGAACCCAAGTAAGAAGGAGAAGTGTGAGAAGGAATATGCTAAGGACGGCAAGAGTAAACAAAGACTGCAAGAGCAAACCAAAAATAACCTCAGAAACCACGAATTCAGAACGCAAGTGAAATTTCGCAGACTTACTGGTAACCCAGAGGAAATTGTGCATATTGTTCCAAAAACCTGCCATCAAATCGAAGGATAAGGTCTCAAGCATATGGACCAACAACATTACAGAAGCACAAGGTCACCTCCAAGGAAAATACCAAAGGACAGCATGATTTGCAAGGCAAAGAATCAGCAAGGATAGTATACCTTGGTGACAAGAGTTTGAAATTTGAAGAAACTTGGTATATCAATCCCATTTAAGTAGGCCATCACCAAAGTCACCTGCAAACATTCTGTTTCAAATGCTTGGTAGCAAATATGCCCTAACAGACGCCAAGATATTGAAAATATCCACACATAATTTTCAGACGAAAGACAAACAGCATTAGAATGCTAAGTCTGATCCTCATCCCCTACAACACAAGAATAAACAGTAAAATTCATTCATGACTCAAGATTCTGTTTGACTTACTCCTCCACCAGCTGCAGCTGGAGCCCAGAGAAGAACTAGGCAGCTAGACATCAGAACCAACAGAATGCCGAATCCAGAGTACGCAAGGAAGACTAACGGTAGCTTGAGTCCATCGTCTATCGTCTCTTGTGTCCAGTCCTTCTGGACTTCCAACCCAAGGTGTCAGGTGGTTTCTACTTGCAAGTGGCAGACACTTACACCCATCAAGCCTAAAAATTTAGAGCCAAAACTGATCTAGTAAATTTCACATACAAGAACAAGCTGTGGCATGTAGCCAATACTAATATTCATGTCTATGACCGTGCAGCAATGTTGTTACCTTCATTGTGATTAAACGTTCTTGCGAGGATTCAACAAGATATGCGACGAGACCTGCAACATACAAAATCAATAATTTAAAACAGCTGCAACCCTAAAACTCATCAACATTGAAACTAAAGCGAAGGCTCAAGAGCTTTTCATCACTGCGTGCAATCACTAGAGGATCTGAATAATTCACCAACAAGAAGACCAATGGTGATGGTAATGATCCATTTGGCAAATGTGAGACCAGTGTACCTGCACAGATGTGGAAAGCCTACATTAAAACTCGAAATCCTACTATCAATTGTATGCAGATCTCAGGAGAATGCCGATTCATCCACTTACGAAACGAAATAGAAATTCCTCACCCGTAGATTTTCCGTTGCTGATTTCCTTTCTTCGACTGTGCGTACACTAAACTGTGAATAGGTTCAAAGTCCAGACTTTCCACGCCCACTTCATCCTCCTTAGACTCTTCCTCCTGGTAGGAATGCGCTTCCTCCAGTTGCCCTAGAAGCAGAGGAACTTCGTTATCTGGTTCCATGTCTGCCATCTAATGAGTTCCAGGGAAGACCGGCGTCAGTGTTTAAATTTATCAAGCTCATCTAAAGCCAATCTCTATTTCCCTTCAAAAACTTTACATACAGAATTCTGGAGCTTTAATTACCTCTTGTAATAGAGCTACTGGTTGACTGCGTCCCCACATGATAAATGGCTCTCTAAAAGTTGACACGACTCTAAATTGCATCTAAAATTCAAACGATTTCTCACACCGACAAGCCAGGTCCAAAGCAAAGGGGACAGTTTCAAGGATTCATTGATAGCGCACGAGAAATTATTCTTCTCTGTGAATTGGAAAGAAGTCGGTAAGCCCTAGTCGACTTCCGACTGAAGCGACCATAGAGTTAGCATCAATGAAGACTATCGATGATGAGATCTACAAGGCACGCACGTGCATGAAGCAGAACATGGGAAGATCGGGAGGCCAGACCTCCAAATTCAACTCGCTCGATCGACTCACCTTCACAAGCGCCCAAACAATCTCAAATGGAGCGAGATAACACACAATGCAAAACGCCACGAAATCCACACACTTCTGTCTCAAACCCTCGCAAACCTCGTAGAAAATTGATTTGAAAGCAAGGAAGAACGATCATAAATCTTATAATGTTCCAGCAAGAATTCAGTGTGGGCAGCCCGAGATCCAAAGACAGATCGAAACACTGTTAATGGATTCTTGCTGCATATTCTCTCGGAAAATTGAACAAGATTGTTCCCCCAAAAAAAATAAAAAATTAACGAGAGAAAAACCAACTGTAATTCACAAGCTATGAGCTGCCGTTCAAACTACCCATTATTCAAGAGCATACGAATATTGGGCGGCATGCTGAAGAGTAACGTAATAATAATTTCTAATGCTAGATTGTCAAGAAAGCAAGCAGTCGTCAAGTCGTGTCATGCGCAATATTGTACAGTAAAACTGAATGTTTACTCATCAGTAGTCAATTCAGTGAGGTGGGTTCTGTCCGTCAGTACACCAGCGTTGGGCGGCGGAATTTCAAAGCCGTACTTCTCACTGCTGTCGAGTGTCGAATTATCGATTATTAACCCCAAGAACAAGAAAACTCGAAATGGCAAATTCGGAATCCTAAATCTCTACTATCGACTTACTCGAAAGAATCATTAAACACATTTTTCGCACAGTGAAAATCTGGAATGCTACGACTCGAATGCAGCCAGCTGACCGGAACAGAGGAAAATACTATATTACTGCGTTCATATTTTGAAATCTAAAGAAATGGGGACAAAAAATTTGGCTGCGATCGCCGAAATCCAGCGCAGCACGCGGTCTAAAATGGCAACCAAATGGATCCAACAAGCGAGTGATTCGAATTCCGTAAGTGCCGAGAATAGCTCGTGCTCGCGTGGGGGCGCGCTACACGCGGCGCAGCCCGCGTCAACCCGTCCTTTCGTCGGGTCACCTCGAAGTCACCTTCCGAAATAGAGGGCGGCGATCGTTTTGGGTCACTATAAATTACGGGCCAAGGCCACTTCGGAGTCCTGACCCTAAATCCCTTTCCGTTAATGCAATCAGATAGATAGAAACACCGGCCCATGGGGAAGTCGGCGTGAATGAAGTGCCCGTTCAATATATATAAACATCGATCTCTCATGGGTTGTCGTAAATGGAGTGATTGTTCGTCTTGTCAATGGCCCGAGGTCCACAGGAGAAAGGGACACTGGTTAAAGATTACTTTTATCTTAGTTACTACAGTGGTAAGAGATGGGGGTTTGATATATTTCTTATGGTGGGTCAATTGGTGTGCCCATTCAACTTTACAGTTTAATGCAATCACTACAATACATCTTCTAAAATTTTATTTTATTTTTTGAGTTGGAAAAATGTTTATTTTGTAATTTTTTTAAAATACTAGAGACCTACGACAAAAATTACAAGTATGCATGTAAAGTTGAACATTAAAATTGAAAAAATATATAAAATATAAAATACTCTAAAAATAAATTCATACATTTGCGATTACGTACTCCTAGTGCACATATCTACTAGGAGTGTTTGTAGAGTATTGAGCCATGCATGCAATCCAATTCGTAGGTATAAAGTGGAGAATTGGTCATGTAAAACAAGCTATCAAAGCATGGTAAAGTTTGATGTTAATCAATTATGACATTTATTTAATTACTTGGTTTCAAATATCACCTAGTACCAAACTAAAGAACTATGGTTTGCCCATCTTCTCCCTCACTTTAAAATTTGCTCTCCCAACATGTTCTTTTAAGGTAGGAACACCTATTGTTGGTAATTTTAGCAACCACAAAGAAGATAGCCTGGAAATGTTAAACATATGCATAAACTATACATTTGAATGAGGTAATCATTGTTTATGTTAGTGCATGAGGTAATTGACATTTAGAACTACATTGTCAGAATCTCAAAAATTAAAATTTAAACTCTTTGTAAAATTTTGATTTCAATGTGAAAATTTTAAGTTTAGTCCCATGGATTTCAACATCTGTAACTAGACTAAGCCTTGATCTATTTCAAATTTGTACAACAAAATTTAATTATCCATACACTGTTATTTCAAGATTGAATAAGATTTCATGAATCTGTTTTAATATCCACTAGTATCACCTATGTTGTTGACCCAAATGATTAAAAAGCCCCTCGATCTTTATTCGTAGTGTAACGAAATGAAGTCTTTGCACTTGTCTTTGTAAAGAGCTTTCCAAGTAAACCAAAAATGAATTAAAAAACCTATTCAAGACTTAAGTCAATTTACAACAATGAATCACTCAAAAAACCATAGCTTTTAAACCATACGTCCAAACAGCACAAAACAAACTTTGTGCTCTTATTCATAATATAATATTAGACACATGGGTGGAGGATGCACGATTCGGAAGATCTTATGGTGCATTACAATGTGGTGGAGAAGTACACTAGCTAAGAATTGTATTGTAATGTAGTAACATGATTGGAGCATATTGGGTTGACACTATTAATAGTCAAGACTTGTCAAGTGGAGAACTTCATGTATGGATGAAAAAATGATATACTAATCATCTTGGCAATACTTTTTTCGGAAGGGTGTTCTCCGAAGGTTGAATTTCTTGTCCAACTTCGAACTCTTGGATTAAAAACTTGACCTCTTAAGAACTCCAACTCTCCACTGGTAGCCTTAGACAACTATGTATTTGGCAAAACTTTTTGATTGACCAATGCACTCATCCATTGTATTGGTCAAAAGCAGTCTTCATGGTATTCATCAAAGCAAAGAAAAAGACAAAACAAAACAATATCTTTTAATGCATAGACTAGTACAGTCTATGCCATTTGTCAAAAATCACACACGGTCCTAGTGTACTATGTATTCTCTTGCACTCCCATACTCTTTGTCCAATTGCTTTTGAATTTTTTGGAATAATTTAATTTATAAAAACGAAATTAAATAAACATTTGTAACTTCCACGTTGTAAACCCAACTAGAAATTTTTTATATGTTCAAGAACAAATGTTCCATGGCATGTTATTCCAATTTGAAGTAACTTTATAAATAATTGTAATGAACTTGTAGCAATATAGAATATGAGAAGTGTAGAGTAAGGTAGAGGCACCTATACTCAACAACCCCTTACAATGGCAAGTGTAGGATGCCTTAAAATGGTAAACAAATGAATGTATTGATTATTGAAAAGGACTTGATTTAAAGAGATTTGATGGATTAGTTGTAGGACATTCACAGGTTCCAAAGATAGTTGTTTTAGATGAAACTATATAACAAGGAATAAATCCAAATGAAAATTTCATTTTTATATTGAATAAAATATTAATTCGTGAACCCAAAATTCCCTTTATTTTTTTCATTTTTGCTTTTTTGATTTTTTCCTCATTCTTATTTTCACACATTGAGTTTAATTTCTCAACAAATTCCACCATGTCCTACAGGGTGAAATGCTTCAGGTACAAGTGCCTTTACATTACAATAAATCAAAGCAATTGTGAATTTGAGAAACTACATTAAGTTCAATCATAGCTCATAGTTCAAAATGTAGATTTCAAAATTAATTGGAAAATGTAGATTTAGCCTTCAAAAATTTACCAAATATAAAGTTTTTAATTTTCAAAATATTCTATAGATTTCAATTCTCAAAATGTAGATTTCATTTCTTAAAAATTTATTCATTTTGCACACAAGTTGATTACTTCACAAGAAGAACTACGTGACGCGTGGAATTTTCCTACTCACACTATTTATTTCCCCGTAACAATTATTATAGGATAATATTTTCTTCTAAAATCTACCAAAGTTGTTGGTTGAAATGACATTCACTTCATTGTTGATTACATCAAATATAATAAGATTGTTTATTCTTTTACGAAGGTGTTAAAATGACATGTCTTCACAACAGCATGTTGAAATGAAAACTTTCTAAACTATCATTTCAACATGTCATTTCAACATTCCTTTTGCAACACCCTTTTTGCACTACTGTAGTGAAATGATGCCGGGTGTTCTGCCTCACAATTTTTATTATTATACACTCTCTTGCTCTCTCCGTCGTTTCTTCAGCGTCTCTGTCTTGTGTGTCCCGCAGCTTGGAGGTTTGCGCCTGGATTTTGATTCTTCTAGTTTGCTTTCGTTTGGAGGGGATATGCGGGTGGAGATTGCTGAAATTTGCTGAAGATTGCGGGAGTTCTCTAGAAGGGCTGCTAATTTCTCGAAGAGAGCTTCAATTTTGCATAGGTATATCAGTGGAACATTACTCATTTTTGCTGGGTTCTTTTTGGTAGCTGTACTTGGAAAGTTCAATGGAGGCCTAATTTCAACATACTTTGTACTGATTTCTCTTGGATTCTCCGTTCGTGTGGAACATTGTTTTACTTTCTAAATCGCCCAATGCACTGATCACCAATCTGCACTCAACATTTATATTACGTGAATTCATGGTTACGTTTTCATTGATGCATCGCGTGTATTGAGTAGCTTGTACTGACAGACGCTGTCATTTGTTAACCCTTAGATGGGTCCAACTTTCATACCAGCAGAATCAATAACAAAGAGCATTGCTTGTGTTCATAAAAATAAATGAACCGTCACGTACTACCCTATATTTGTGGAGGGTACTAACTGAACCAAGGCGACCACCCTGATTAGGATCGTACTCGGTTTTATTCCAAAGGCTAGGTTCTGCTTCAATGTGCGTCGTTGAAATGGTAGGGTTTTACATTACATCTTCAATTCGCAAGGATTCTAGGATTCAGAAGGAAATGGTTTAGTTTTTGGATTGTACCATCTGTTTCTTTGCTAGATTTTTATAATTGCGAATAAGATTGAAGAGTTCACACACTTCTTTGCTGTAATTTTCATCTGCATTGCTATGTTTGCGTATTGGCTTTTAGAATACGCGGAACGGCAACATACGTGCAGCTGACGTGGGAAGATCAGTATCAGGTAAACATGATCTCATATTATAGTGCTCCTGTATGATGTCTAGATTACTATCTCTCTTGTTGATTGTGGGTTTGGGGTTTTGTGATCGATGTGTGTTGCTTGATTGGTTTGTCTGACAGTCTTGTGGTAGTGTTCTCCGGAAGCTGTAATCTGTGAAGATTGTAAACTAAAACATGACTTCATTGCATTGGGAATTTAGGATTTTAGTTCTTGTTCCTTCGGAGCTTGTGGAGCGCGAGTAATGAACTTGGTGGCTGACGATATCTCGCTGCACAATTTAGTGCAGCGCAATTCAAATTGCAGGTCCTGTAATCAATCCTGGGGATTTTTTGGCTTACGAGCAGGTGTGGGAGCTTCGCAGACTGAGAAAGAAGAAACGAGCCGTTTCTCGAACTAGGGTTTTGGATTTTCACTTTCGCTTGAGGAAATCTATTTAACTTGGAATCGGGACTCGTGATATATTGCGGTCCGTGGCAATCAGCATAGCTGTAAGTTATTTCTCGTTGATGGCTGCGTGATTCCCAGTCTTCGAACCTTGAAAGAAGCTTGGGCCTCCTAGAGAAGAAAACTGATTCATGACTTTCTGGATAAGTATTTATTCCCAGCAAAGCTAGAAAGAACTGCTCAAAGTGTGTACGATAGGTGTGGGGTGAGGTGCAAGAGAGTTCAGTGGCAACAGTCTGGATTTAGGGCCGGTAAGATGTATCGAACCGTTTGAGAACTCACGTTTGTGTTGCAGAGTCGAAAACGCCT
Organism: Bryoerythrophyllum caledonicum; assembly: GCA_963971425.1. Lineage (NCBI taxonomy): Eukaryota > Viridiplantae > Streptophyta > Bryopsida > Pottiales > Pottiaceae > Bryoerythrophyllum > Bryoerythrophyllum caledonicum. Next base: position 5,067 of record CAXARX010000503.1, on the reverse strand, counting down.
TCGCTATCACCTTTGTTTGCGTCACATTTGAACTTATTGTATGTTAGGGTTTTCAGGATTGGAGGTAGTAGCAGATTTTTCTCGCATGTAGTTTTCTTCTCAATTTGATGTGTTTCTGTCCACAGGTGCAATTCCGAGGTCCATTCCGGCGTCGGTCTTTGTGATGATCGTCTTAGTAACAGTCAGTGAATTGCTTTCGGTAATGCAGGCAGATAGATAGTGGTGGGAATGCCACCTCAGTTGGTGTCGTGGAATTTAGATTGTAGACAACAATTGCAGTGCGGGAGAGAACAGAGAAGCTTTTTGTCGGTGCGGGACTAGGTGGTGCACAGGTGAGTGAATTAAGCGGTTCGATGACTCATGACATGGGTTGGACTTCTGTAGTCATGCTGGCAACAAATGTGCCGAAATACGAGGTCTCCCCTTACAGCAATGTTTGATGAAGAGGTTGTCATATTTTTCCAAACGTAACCGGATATGAACACGGTTGACCGAACCCTAACCCCGGTATTGATGGGAAGAGTGTGCTTTGAAATGGTACGAAGTTGCTTATTGACAGAGTGTTAGACGTCTGTGTGCCCAGGATAGCTATGCAATCTCAGGCTTCAGGTCTCCATGGCCTGTCTACCCTTATTTATCCCTGCCCTCGTCCTCTCACATACGAGGCAGTGGACCAATCCGGTGTTCACCATTTTCATCAGTGTGGAAGAGAGCACCTTCGAATTCCAATGCTTCAGGTATGTATCGTATGCCCATCGTCACATAAAGAGTTTGCCCCTGGCGAGAATGTGACTGACATGGGTGAAGCATGTTGCGGTGGATTCAGGTGAACCACAGTTGGTTGAAGAACTTTGGACAGTACTTTGCGGATCCCTCGCAGTGGTGGGACAACAGAGCCGACAAGGTAAGACCACTTGATAAAAGGAAGCGGATACAATACTCAGTTTAACAAGTGGCGGGGACATTTCTTGCTCGTACAGTACAAGGCCATGGGCGCTTGTGGGCAATGTAAGGCAACGAGTGTGAAATTTCGTTGTTTGTTGTCATAGAGCGGAGTGAGCGCTGCTCAGATTATCGCAGTTCCATCAAACAAATATTCCTGGAATATTAATTGTTGAGTGCAAATGAATGAGACAGGGTTTTAGGATCTGATCACGGGGTCGTGGTGCCTTCAGAGGAATCCTAGATCACCTAACTTTAGGCATAAGGTGGCCAGGAAAGCGCTTTGGATATATGGTTGGTCAACTCCACCATGGGTAAAGGCAATGCTCAACTTGGCAAATGAAGGGAGAATGCAACCTCCTGTTGATCATCGCTCCAAAGATTTTCAAGACTCAACACAAAGAGACAGGTAACTGTAGGAATTGCGTCGGCTCTCTTGTCTAGTGATAAGAGTAGATGCTTCTAGAAACATGTGATTTTGAGTGAGTTTGATAGTCTTTTTGTGCGCAATATTCTCTGTTCCTGTTTTTGGTTATTGGTTATGATTTGCAACAAATTGCTATGTTTGTGAGAGATATTAAGAATTCAAATGGATGGAAGCATATTTGTGGATGTTGAATATGAGAGTACTGGGCAGTAGTGATCTTGCACCTTTTCATTTTGTGTGTTTGTATTCTTCTTTCGAAGGGATTTCTAATGAAGAGTCTATTGATGAATCAGGCTATCTAAGGACTACAATGGGAGGAGAAGCATTGTGCCTAGTACTGCAAGAGAATCGAGGCGCATTGGACCGGGTGGTGGCGGTAGTATGTCCATGAAAACTGCAAGGAGCACGACGGAAGCAATTGGAAATTTGAAGAATGGACTAGAGCAAGGCATTGCCATCCACTCGTCCATGTATGCTGAAGTTTTGAGACGGTTTTTGAAAGAGAAAAACCTTAATATTAATGTCGCGAAGCAGGTTCACTGCTATATCAAACAGGGTGGAATGGAGCAGAATACATATGTGGCAAACAACCTGGTGAGCGTGTATATCAGGTGTGGAGGATTGGAGGATGCACGTGGAGTGTTTGATGAACTTGTGAACAAGAACGTGTTCAGTTGGAACATTATGATCGGAGGTTATGCAATGACAACCATGCTGAAAAAGCAATGGAACTTTTCAATCGAATGCGCCAAACAGGGGTCCAGCCAAACGCCTATACTTTCTCGAGCATCCTGAAGGCATGTGCCGATCCATCTGCTTTGCAGTTGGGCAAAGAAGTTCATGCGTATGTAAGACATGCTGGGCTTGAGTCAGATGTGCGTATTGGCAATGCGCTTGTTCATATGTATGCGAATTGTGGCAGTATCGATGATGCCCGAGTAGCTTTTCGGCGAATGGAGGAACGCGACATGATCTCATAGAACATAATGATCGGTGGACTAGCAGAGCATGGATTTGGGCAGGAAGCGTATGAATTCCTTCTCCGAATGCAAAGAGAGGGCTGTGTACCAAACGCAACTACGTATGTGAGCATGTTGAATCCGCGTGCTAGCGCAGGGGGTTTGAAGTGGGTGAAGGAGGTTCACAGGCATGTCCTCGAAGCGGGACTTGAGTTGGATTTGCGTGTGGGCACTGCGCTTGTCCACATGTATGCAAATACCGGCAGTGTTGGTGATGCCCGGCTAGTGTTTGACAGGATGGACGATCGTGATGTGGTGACGTGGAACGTGATGATTGGTAGACTTGCACAACACGGATTTGGGCGTAAAGCATATGACCTCCTTCTACAGATGAAACTGCAAGGCCTTGAACCAAATGCAGTGACGTATGCGAGCATTCTGAATCCGTGTTCAAGTGGAGGGGCTTTGGAGTGGGTGAAGGAGGTTCACAGGCTTGTCCTCGAAGCGGGACTAGAGTCGGATTTGCGTGTGGGCAATGCGCTTATCCACATGTATGGGAAGTGTGGCAGCGTTGATGACGCTCTGCTTGTTTTTGGCAGGATGGACGATCGCGATGTTACCACATGGACCGTGACGATTGGTGGACTTGCACAGTATGGATATGGGCAAGAAGCATACGAACTGTTTAGGCAAATGCAGAGGAAGGGCGTTAAACCTGATGCATTCACTTACACGAGCATCCTGAATCCATGTGCGAGTGCGGGGGCTTTGGATTGGGTGAAGGAGGTTCATAGGGATGCCGTCAAAGCGGGGCTTGAGTCTGATGTGCGTGTGGGCAATGCGCTTATTCACATGTATGGAAGGTGTGGCAGTTTGGTTGATGCTCGGCTAGTTTTTTGAACAGATGGAGGATCGTGATGTAATCACTTGGAATGTGATGATTTGTGCACTTGCAGAACACGGGTATGGGAGTGAAGCATATGAACTGCTTCTCCAAATGAAACAGGAAGGGTCCGAACCTGATGAATTTACTTATACGAGCATTCTGAATCCATGTTCAAGCGCTGGGGCTTTGGAGTGGGTGAGGGAGGTTCACAGGAATGTCATCACAGCGGGACTTGAGTCGGATGTGCGTGTGGGCAATGCACTTGTCCACATGTATGGAAAGTGTGGCAGTTTGGTTGATGCTAAGCTAGTTTTTTATCGGATGGAGGATCGTGATGTAATCACGTGGAATGTGATGATTGGTGCACTTGCAGAACACGGGTATGGGAGTGAAGCATATGAACTGCTTCTGCAAATGAAACAGGAAGACCTTGAACCTAATGCAATCACGTATGCTAGCATTTTGAATCCGTGTTCAAGCGCAGGGGCTTTGGAGTGGGTGAAGGAGGTTCACACGCATGTCCTCGAAGCTGGACTTGAATCGGATTTGGGTGTGGGCAATGCGCTTGTCCATATGTATGGAAAGTGTGGCAGTGTTGGTGAGGCTTGGCTTGTTTTTGACCGGATGGAGGATCGGGATGTGATCACGTGGAACGTGATGATCGGTGGACTTGCGGGACACGGATGTGGTCAAAAAGCATATGAACTGTTTATTCAAATGCAAAGGGAAGGGTTTAAACCTGATGCATTCACGTACTCCAGCGTTCTGAACCCATGTTCGGGCGCAGGGGCTTTGGAGTGGGTGAAGGAGGTTCACAGGCATGTCCTCGAAGCCGGACTAGAGTCGGATTTGCGTGTTGGCAGTGCGCTTGTCCACACGTATGGAAGGTGTGGCAGTTTGGTTGATGCTCGGCTAGTTTTTGAACAGATGGAGGATCGCGATGTAATCACGTGGAATGTGATGATTGGTGCACTTGCAGAGCACGGGTATGGGAGTGAAGCATTTGAACTTCTTCTCCAAATGAAACAGGAAGGGTCCGAACCCGACGCATATACTTATACGAGCATTCTGAATCCATGTTCAAGCGCAGGGTCTTTGGAGTGGGTGAAAGAGGTTCACAGGCATGTCCTCAAAGCGGGACTTGATTCAGACCTGCGTGTGGGCACTGCGCTTGTCCACATGTATGGAAAGTGTGGCAGCGTTGATGATGCTCGGCTTGTTTTTGGCAGGATGGAGGATCGTGATGTGGTGACGTGGAACGTGATGATTGGTGGACTTGCAGTGCATGGGTGCGGTCACGAAGCCCTGGAAGTGTTCAGAAATATGATTGCAGACGGTGTGAAGCCTAATGAGATCTCATTCGTTTCAGTGTTGTCGGCCTGTAGTCATGCGGGGCTTGTAGATGAGGGCCGTGGACTGTTTCTGGCTATGACAAGGGACTATGGCATCGAACCTACTGTAGTGCTTTTTACTTGCATGGTGGATATTCTCGGCCGAGCAGGACACTTGGAGGAAGCAAAGCTCTGGGTTGGCAACTTGCCAGTGGAACCGGATGGGGCAACTTGGGGAGCCCTGCTTGGTGCTTGTAGAACGTATGGGAATGTGGAGTTGGGCAAGCTTGCCGCTAAGGAGCTTCTGAAGTTGAAACCGCAGGATGCCAATGCATACGTGCTTTTCTCGAATGTCTGTGCTGCAGCTGGCAAGTGGGAGGTGTTGTGGGTGCGCACAATGATGGAGGAGAGGGGTATACGCAAGGAACCCGGGCGTAGCTGGATTGAAGCTGATAACAATGTTCAGAACTTCGTTGTTGCGGACACTTCTCACCCAGAAGCGAAGGAGATTTATGCTGAGCT